>CAUYON010132387.1:0-69903 GCA_963573935.1 Arctocebus calabarensis
CCATTCCCTATGCCTAGGTCAGTTTCATGTGAATTTTCTGGGCCTCAATTCCAAGAATGGACTGTGTCCATTCATTGATGCATTTATTCACTTTGCCCCAGAGGGGACTGTGTTCATTCATTGATACATTCATTCACCTTCTAAATAAATTAATGAAAATTTGAAAAAAAAAATAAAAGAGGAAGTGGGATAAAAATCAGCCAACCACAGACAGCAGATCAGTTTTAGAAACATGTACAGTTGAAAGTTGAAACTCTAGAAATCTATTTCCTTAAAATTAATATAAGGACCTCATGGAAAGTCATTTGTCCTCCTCCAACGGGTGGGCATTCCCTCTGGATTGCAGACCAGTGCCTTGAGGTCCCCACGGGGAGGCCGAGGTCTAACTCCACACATGAACTTGGGTGTGTCAAAGCATTAGAACTTGCCAGTTTTCTGACCCAAGTTTTAGGAAACTCCCTCAAGGTCATACTCTCAATTCCTCTCAGATTCCTGTAAGCTATTAATTGCGGTCTATTTTCATCTCATTTCCTTAATGGAGTTCTAAATTTGTTTTTCAAATTAAATAGCCACTTTTATGCTAGTTTCTGGGATTACACAATTGTAGCTTAGTTTAGTTGTCGTTTTTATATTAACAAATTCATTTGTTCCTGATGCATAATGATTATACACACAGGTACATGTGCTAGTTTGGCAGATGCATACAATGTGTAATGATCAAATCAGGGCATTTAGTAAATCCATCACCTCAAACATGATTGTTTCTTTGTGTAAAAACATTTCAAATCTTTTCTTCCTGTTCTTCTGACATATAACAATAAATTATTAACTCTGTATGGTGGTCACCCTACTATACAAACAGTAGAATGTATTCCTTTTATCTAACCTAAACTTCTTGAACAAATAGGCTGTGAAAACTTATTGTATCTTCTCCCCTCTCATTTCCTCCAGAAAAAAAGAAAATTCCTGGCCTGGGCACTTCCTTCCTGGTTGAAACGTATAGGGATAACCCCCTCGGTAATTTAGGGGTGGGTTGGTGAAATGTAGATTTGGAGTTGGGCGGTATTGAGTTATTTGATGCAGCTGTGGGAAAGCCTGAGTAACTTCCTGCCTCAACACAGACCACACATCCTCCTTAGAGATAGGAATATCTATGGTAAAATATGCCTCTTGTTCCAGGATGACCCTCAGACTGCCATTTTGTAAAGATTTCCCTAGAAGGACCAGAAAAGTGGGAAATGCTGCATTTGCTCTAGTCTACAGGAGTGGGACTTGTCAAACAGTCCACTGCGCTCAGTTTAGTTCAGCCGCACTCACTACACTTGAAGGAATTTCCACCCTGAAAGTCACGGATTGTAGGTGAGGCCAAGGTACATACACGTAATTGCAGTTATGATGGTTGCTATCTAACCACCTTCCCAATAGTTCAGGCTGCCAGAGGTCTTAGGAAAGGTCTGTAAAAATTCCTAAAATCTAAAAATAACTAAAAGAGATATTGAGAGTTGGCATCTGGCTATTATCTCTGGGTCCTGCTGAGCTCCTGCCTAGGTCTACAAGTGTCCAAGTTGGATTCTCACTTCAAAATTTAATCACTGTTTGAAGAACCAAGTTACCCCTTAGTTTCGCTTCACAGCATATTCCTGGTAAGCCAAACAATCAAAAAACTATCCTAATAATGGACTATTTTTTTTTACCATTACATAAACCACATCCAGATTTTTTCTTTTCATTCTTCTCTGTGATGATTATTCTAAGTGATTTCTGAAATATTTCTTTTCTTTCTTGAGAGCGGCATCTCTGGGGCCCAATTCTAGGGCTTCTGAGGCGGTCAAGTGCTTCTGTCTTCAGGTCTGGTGCAGCGAAGGTCACTGTGGTCTTCACTGCCCTGGGGGCCGGCTGACAGGCAGCTTGCTGTCCTTTCAGCCCAGGGATCTTGCTTATCCCTTTCAAAGGGGAGTAAAGGAGAGGAAGTTTTGAGGAAGCGAAATCTTATTTTAATAAACCTCACCATTAATAAACCAGATCTTAATAAATCAGAGGAACTGAACAAAAAAACTTTTGGCAATACCTTGGTGCAAGAGTCTCTCAGGTTGACCAAAAAATTTTTGACAAAAAGAATGACTAGTTTGTATTTTCACTCAAGATAAATTTTTTTAAAATACTGAGTCACAGGACAGAAGCTGTGGCTCACCCCTATAATCCTAGCACTCTGGGAGGCTGAGGTGAGTGGACCACTTAAGCTCGGGAGTATGAGATCAGACTGAGCAAAAGCGAGGTCCTGTCTCTAAATCATATAACTGGGCATTGTGGTGGGCATCTATAGTCCCAGCTACTAGGGAGGCTGAGGCCAGAGAATCGCTTGAACCTAGGAGTTTGAGGTTTCTGTGAGTTATGACACCATGGCAGTGTACTAAGAGGCACAAAGTGAGACTGTCTCAAAAAAATAAAAATAAATAAGTACTAAGAGTACAAAGAGTAGATTATGGGCCCTTTTGACTGTTGATTTCACATATAAGATTAGCTCTCGAGGGCAAGAGGGGGGTATTGTATCTAGAAGGCCTAAAACATCAAAGAAATGAGTCAGAACTTCAGCCTTCATTCCATCTGCCTTAAAAAAAAATCAGACATCTTGGGGTAAATTTTATCTGATTCAAACAAAATAGAAAAAAAGATATCTCCTAGCAAAGCTCTTGGCCTTCTACCAGAGTAACAGTCTAGAAGCAAAAATGGGATTTTCTTCATTTTTTGAGCATAAACATGTGTATCCAAAGGAAAAAAAATTAAAACCTTCTCTTAACCAGACAGCAAGCTGACAAAGAGCCAGGTGCAAGTCTTGGGCAATTATTTCTTTCCTCCTCTGCCATCATCCTTTCCCCGCCCTGGCACCCCTTCTTGCCTCTTTCATTCTTGTTTTTAAAACCACAGAAAACTACCATGATTAATGGCTGAAGAATAAGAGCAGAGGTACAATCTTCCTTCATTTTAGATTTGGGATCAGATTAACTCTTCTCAAAGTCCTCTTCCTAAAGCCCCATGGGCAGTCCTTTGCCATCTGCCCCCAACTCCCTTCTCCTTTTTGAGACACGCTTATGAAAGTTTCAGGGCCAGGACTGAGGAAGAACTGCTGCTCTCTCTGATGGGCCCTTGCTCTCTCATGCCCCTGCTCTCTGCTGGCAGAAATCAAGGCGACTTCTGCAGGAGCAGATGCAGCTGAAGCCAGTTCCCCTCCCCCAATGCCCGTCATGTCACATTCTGTTGTCACATTCTCGGGCAATATTTCAAAAGCTTACTCATCCTGCCACTCATGTCCCCCACCCCCACATCCCTTCCCCCAAACAAGACATTAGGAAGGAAACATGAGAGATTTTATTTTAGCTTAATTGAACAATAGCCCTTATTTCATCTTGAGTAAGATAAATGGGCTGTCCAACTTCACTTCTCACTTTATCTGTAATGAGGTTTCTCTCTCAACTGTTTACTGAAGTATTAAAAAGCACTTTGCAGTGCCTGCTGGTATTTCCATCAGAGAAAGTCAATAGAAGAGATGAAGACGTACGAGAAAGGGAGACGGGGTGCCTGTTAGGAAAGTTCAGATTCCACAGCTATTAGAAAGAACTTTTCCCCCCTCTAAGAATTCAGGGGCCAAAAAAACAGCCTTTTTCTCTTTGGCAACAAAGTAGTTTCTTAAAGAGCAGGACAGTCCTGGCAGGTTTTCCTAGGATCAGACCAAGATGGATAACTAATTGCGGTCATTAATGTCCAGGTGGTAAGAAATTGCCAGGATTGTGAGATCCTACCAGGCCATTAGCATGTCTGGATGCACTTCGGTGGACTCTTCCTCTCACCCACAGTGATGAAACACTTTTCTGTTCTTCCTCAGGCTCTGTCTCCAGCTGTTCTTGAAGAGATGGGCACATTTAGATGTTGACAAGTACCAAGATGAGCAAGTCATGTTGGGAACCCAGGAGAGAAGACTCAAGTCACTAAACTTCATCCATATATAACTTGCTTCCCTTACAAAGTAAGAAGAAAATAGCTTACACTGATAAGTATTCAGGTATGAGGCATGAACAATGGCTTTTTGATGTATTGAGAGTTTTACCTAGGAATTAAGTATGGATACTTTATGGCATTATGGCCACAGTCCGGTTTGTAACTTTCATTCAGCAAACTGAGTGCCCACCATACCTTTTCATATGGTGGGAAGACAAGACATAAGACATGAAAAGTGAAATAGAAGACACAACCTTTTATGAATAGGAAGTCAAATTTCTATTCTTCATTTAAGACCATATCAATATCTCTTCCTGACTTCCTACCAGGAATCTTTGACAAAAAGTTCATTCCATGCAGATCAGAGCTTTTATCACCTTTGACTGTCCTCTGCCTTTTTAGTCTCTTCTGCTACACTATTAGCTTCCAAAAGAAGCCACTGTGCTCTATTAATTTATTCCTTGTTTTTTTCCTGTTAATTTCTTTATCCTCTCATCCCTACCATAGCTCGTAAAATGTGGGAGGCATGAGGTGTTCGTACATAAGCGGATGGAATGAAAAAATAAATGCCAAACACAGACCATAAGTTCCAAACAGAGGCAGTTATGCCATGATGGGAAGAGACTGGGATGGAGACCTGAAGACCAACGTGCAAATCACCAACCTGTTGTTCTATCAAAGTCTGACCCCAGGCTCTCTGAGCCTGTTTCCACATCTGAAAAATGTTAATAGCTACACCAGGCAGATTATTATGGGAATTAAATGAGATCACTTGGGTAAAATACTGCTAAATAAATTTGAATTCCTTTATGCTGTGCCCCTTTTTCCTAAATAGTTGGAACATAGCACTAGAGTTCAAAGGAAAGACCCAAGATGCAACTATAGAGTTCCAGGTTATTCAAAAAGTAAGAAGTTATAAACCACAGGACTAGCTGAATTCTCAAGGAGAATGGGAAGAGAAAAAAAGCTGATGACAGCATTGAAAGGAGTCCCTATAATTACAGGGTGGGGAGAGCCTGAGCTGAAGAAAGAGAATATTGTGTCATGGATTTAATTCAAGAACAGATGGTGAAATCTTTGGACTGTCATCACAAGGTCCAGGAAAGTAAAAAGAAAATAAAGTATAAATAAGTCTATACTCATGAGTATTCTAGCTTCTGAGACTTAAGTTTGAATCATTTTGTTTTTATTAGTTTAATCTTTTCTCTCTTTCTTTCTTTCTTTTTTTTTTTTTAAACAAGTTCTCATTCTGTCTCCCAGGTTAAATAGAATACAGTGATGTCATAAGAGCTCAATGCAACCTCAAGTTCTTGAGTTCAAGCAATCCTCCTACACCAGCCTCCCAAACTGCTAGGATTACAGGCATAAACCACCATGCCCAATCTAGGTTTGGGTAGTTTTTAAAGGTGTCCCTAACTGAGTGATTATAAAAATTATCAATGCTATGATTTAATAATAAAAAACTATTAATGAATTTTCAACAAATTTTGTGGGGGGAGGGACTTATGAATGATTACCTTTTAAAATCAGTCTTTTAAAAGACTCAAAACCCACAGTTTTAAAAAATACCTTTATAACCTTCACACAGATTCACCAGCTGTTAACATTTTGTCACGGTTGCTCATTCTCTGTGTATGTGTGTGATATCATAATATTCCTCTCAAATATTTCAGTATATATCTTCTAAGAATGGAATATTCTTCTATATATTAACCATACCATTATTAAACTTAAGGCATTTATTATTATTTTAAAATTATTATAAGCAGTATGTATCCAAATTTACTCAATTATCCCAAAAATGCCATTTGTGGCATGTTTAAAAGTTAAGAATCCAATCAAGTTTTTTGCACTGCATTGGCTATTATACTTCTTTTGTCTCTAATCTAGAAAATGCTTCTGATTTTTGTGGTGAGGGTTATGAAATGAATGTTTTTCAAGCATGTATACTAGTTCAAATTCAAATTATCTTAAATTTTGAAGACAACTGTGTTTTCTCATGATTGGATTTAAGTTAAACATTTTTGGCAAAAAGGCTGCGTAGGTGATGAAGAGACAAGAGCAAGAAGTTGGAGAGGAAGACCCAAACCTCATTCCTCCATGGAGATACTGACTTAACAACAACATACTGTCCAAAATCCTTATAAGAACTCTGAAACCAGTTAGGAAGTTGCAGTACCCCAGGCAAGCTCAAAACCACGGACATCACATTTGAGTGGGTAAGAAAAGTCTTTCTTTCCCACTGTAACAACCTAAGTTAGCACAGCTCATTGTAATTGAGAGAAAGCACCCTGCTTACCACTTTCCCCTTGGAAGGGAAAGAAAGGATTGGAATATATCGTTCTGGCTTTCTGGCTTTCTGGCTTTCAACGTTCTGGCTTTCTTCTGGAGGATTGCCTGAGTGTCTGATTTCTGTCTTGCATGACTCAGAGCACCAACCAAACCAACATATTTTGGATACCTGAGAGCCTCAGAGAACAAAGTATTCAGCAGCTTGTTACAGTGCCAGGTAGTCTGCAATACTGCAGATGAACATCAGAGGTAACAAGGGATTGCAAATTCCTGAAAAGAAACCAGCAAACTTCTCTAATTAGAAAATCATATTCACACGTTCAGAAAAGATGCATGACCATTAAAGATTTAAGAGACTCTCACAATTACTAGCCAGGTTGTTTGGTGAAGGTCTCCCCCTGCATGAAGCTAGTCTGGGAGAGGTAGTGGTGTTTTCAAATGAATAAATTACACACAAAATAATAACAAGGCACGCAAAGAAACAGGGAAATATGATGCAAGCAAAAGGACAAAATAAATTTTCAGAACTGATCTTAAGAAAATAAAGATCTATGAATTAGGGCGGCACCTGTGGCTCATCAAGTAGGGCGCCAGCCCCATATACCGAAGGTGACAGGTTCAAACCCGGCCTTGGCCGAACTGCAAAACAGAAAAATAGCTGGGTGTTGTGGTGAGCAACTGTAGTCCCAGCTACTAGGGAGGCTGAGGCAAGAAAATCACCTAAGCCCAGAAATTGGAGGTTGCTGTGAGCTGTGATGCCATGACACTCTACCGAGGACAATAAAGTGAGACTCCATCTCTACAAAAAAAAAAACCTATGAATTACATAACAAAGAATTCAAAATAATCATGTGAAAGATATTTAGTGCACTATAAGAGAATAAAGAGAGACAAGTAAATGAAATTGAAAAAATGTGTGAACACAATGAAAATAACAAAGAGCTAGAAACTATAAACATAACCAAACAGAAATTCTACAGGTAAAGAATATAAAAACTGAATTGAAAATTCACTGGAGGGCAGTGCCTGTGGCTCAGTGGGTATGGCGCTGGCCCCATATACCAAAGGTGGCAGGTTCGAAACCAGCCCTGGCCAAACTGCAATAAAAAATAGCCAGGCATTGTGGTGGGCACCTGTAGTCCCAGCTACTTGGGAGGCTGAGGCAAGAGAATCACCTAGCCCAGGAGTTGGAGGCTGCTGTGAGCTGTGATGCCATGGGACTCTGCCAAGGGCGATAAAGTGAGATTTTGTCTCTTAAAAAAGGAAGAAAGATAGAAAATTCACTGGAGCAAATCAACAGCAGATTGAGTAGAAGAAAGAATCAGTGAACTTAAAGACAGGTCATTTGAAATCATGGAGCCAGAGGAACAAAGAGAAAAATGAATGTAGAAATGTGAAGAAGGAAGAAAGAAGGAGAAGGAGAAAAAGAAGAAAGAAGAGGAGAGGAAGATCGAGGAAGAGAAGAAAAAAAAAAGAAGAACCAACAACAAAAATCAGAAATGATTTCCCACAGGGAAGAAAAAGATCATAAGAGACTAGACTTCTAGGAATAATTTTGTATAATACAAATAAATAGAATAACCTAGAAGAATGGATGAATTCCTAGAAACATACAATCTACCAAGACTAAATGATGAAGAAATAAAACATTGGACAGTAGAACTAATAAGTTGCATAATTAGGCAATAAAACTAGTTAGGAAATTGAATTAGTAATTAAAATTCTCCCAACAAATGAGAATCCTGAATAAGATGGCTTCACTGGAGATTCTACCAAATGTTTAAAGGAGAATTAATATCAATCCTTCTCAAACTCTTCCAACACAATGAACAGGAGAGAACACTTTCAAACTCATTCTATGAGAGCAGCATTTGTTCGATACCAAAATAAAAAAGATATTACAAGAAAGAAAAACTACAGACAAATATCTCTAATGAACATTAATGTAAAAATTCTCAACAAAATACTAGGTAACCAAATTCAATGACACATTAAAAGGTTTATATACCATGACCAAGTGGGATTTATTCCTGGAATGCTAAGATTGTTCAATGTATAAAAATCTTCAATGTAATACATTATATTAACAGAATGAAGAACAAAAAAAACACATGATCATCTTAACTGATATAGAAAAAGTACTTGACAAAACTCAATGCCCGTTCATGATTTTAAAAAATTCAACAAAACCTAGAAAATTAGTTCAACATAGTAGAGACCATATATAAAAAGCCCATAGCTAATATCAGATTGAGTGATATATAACTGAAAGCTTTCCTTCTAAGATCAGGAACAAAGTAAGAATGCTCACTCTTGTCACTTCTAGTGAACATAGTACTGGAAGTCCTAGACAAAGCAATCAAGAAATACAAGGCATTGAGAAGGAAGAAGTAAAATTTTTTCTGTTCACAGCTGACATAATCCTATCTGCAGAAAACCCTAACAATTTCACAAAAATAACATTAAAACTAGTAAAATTGGCCATGTGTGGTGGCTCACGCCTGTAGTCCCAGCACTCTGGGAGGCTGAGGAAGGTGGATTTCTTGAGCTCAGGAGTTTGAGACTAGCCTGAGCAAAAGCGAGACCTCATCTCTAAAATAATAGTGAGGTTTTATGGCAGGCATCTATAGTCCAGGCTACCAGGGAAACTGAGGCAAGAGGATCACTTGAGCTCAAGAGTTTGCTGTGAGCTACAATGCCACAACACTCTACCAAGGGTGACAAAGTGAAACGCTGCCTCAAAAAAAAAAAAAAACAACTAGTAAAACTGTTAAGCTACTAAACTAATTCAGCAGAGTTCCAGGATACAAAATCAACGAACAAAAATCAGTTGTGTTTCTATTCCCTACCACTGAAAAACCCAAAAAGTAAATTAAGAAAGCAATACAATCTACAATAGCATTAAAAGGAATAAAATACTTAGGAATAATGGGGTGGTGCCTGTAGCTCATTGAGTAGGGCGTCGGCCTCTTATACCGAAGGTGGCGGGTTCAAACCCAGCCTCTGCAAACTGCAAAAACTGAAAAATAGCCAGGTGTTGTGGCTAGTGCCTGTAGTCCCAGCTACTTGGGAGGCTGAGGCAAGAGAATCACTTAAGCCCGGGAGTTGGAGGTTGCTGTGAGCTGTGTGACACCACGGCACTCTACCAAGGGTGATACAATGAGACTCTGTCTCTACAAAAAAAAAACAAAAACAGATACTTGGAATAAACTTAACCAAGAAGATAAATGACTCATACATTGAAAACTACAAAGTATTGCTGAAAGAAATTAAAGTGGACACAAATGAATTTTAAAAGATCCTGTGTTTATAGATTGGAAGACTTAATATAGTTGGGACAGGCATGGTGGAATTCCTGAGCTCATGGGTTTGAGACCAGCCTGAGCAAGAGAACCCCATCTCTTAAAAAAAAAAAAAGCTTAGCATTGTGGCAGGAGACTGTAGTCCCAGGTCCTCAGGAGGCTGAGACAAGAGAATTGCTTGTGAGCAGGAGATTGAGGTTGCTATGAGCTATGACTCCACAGCACTCTGCCAAAGGCAACAAAGTAAGAAAATAGGAAGACTTAATATTGTGTAAACTTCTAAAGCAAACTACATATTCAATTCAACCCCTATTAAAATCCCAATGACATTTTTTGCAGAAATAGAAAAGGCAATCCTAAAATTCATATAGAATCTCAAAGGACCCCATAGCCAAACAATATTGAAAAAGAAAAACAAGGTGGGGAGGCTGTATGGCAGAAGGAAGGAGGGCAGGAGGTGGGATCTCACCTAATGTACACATTGTGAGGGTGTATAACATGCCCCCTGGGTGAGGGGCTCTGCTACAAGTGAAACTTTACTCCAGGAAGTGAAAACAATATTATCTAAATATTGTACCCTCATATTAATTTAAATAACATTTAAAAAAAAAGAAAAAGAAAAGGTGGAAGCCTCACATTATCTGATTTCAAAACATATTGCAAAGCTAAAATAATCAAAACAGTATGACACTGGCATAAAGACCAATGTAACAGAATAGAGAGCCCAGAAATAAACTCTAACATATACATACAGTCAAAAGATCTTTGAGGCTGAGTCTGGTGGCTCATGCCTGTAATCCTAGCACTCTGGGAAGCTGAGGTGGGCAGATTGTCTAAGCTCAGAAGTTCAAGACCAGCCTGTGCTAGAGTGAGACCTGGCCTCTAAAAATACCCAGGTATTGTGGTAGGCACCTGTAGTCCCAGCTACTAGGGAAGCTGAGGTAAAAGGATTGCTTGAGCCCCAGAGTTTGAGGTCATTTGTGAGGTATGACACCATGGCACTTTACCAAGGGTAATAAAATCATATTCTGTCTAAAAAAGAAAAAGATCTTTGACAAAGGAGCCAAGGCCACCTAATGGAGAAAGTACAGTCTTCAACAAATAGTGCTGAGAAAACAAGCTATCTATTTCCAAAAGAATAGACTTTGGACTCTCACCTTACACTGCATAGAAAAATTAATTCAAGATATATTAAATACCTAACTGTAAGATCTGAAACTCCAAAACTCCCAGAAGAGAAAAAAACATATAATAAAAACTTTATGGTTCAGTGCCTGTAGCTCAGCAGCTAGAGTACCAGCCACATACACTGGAGCTGGCAGGTTCAAGTCCAGCCTGGGCCTGCCAAACAAACAACGGCAACTACAACCAAAAAATAGCCTGGTGTTGTGGCAGGCACCTGTAGTCCCAGCTACTTGGGAGGCTGAGGCAAAAGAATCACTTAAGCCCAAGAGTTTGAGGTTGCTGTGAGCTGTGATGCCATGGCACTCTACCAAGGGCAACAGCTTGAGACTTTGTCTCAAAAAAAAAAAAAGAAAAGAAAAACTTTATGACTTTGGATTTGAAAGTGATTTCTTGTGTATTACTCCAAAAGTACAAACAACAAAAGCAAGAATAGACGAATAGAACTACAATAAACTTTAAAACTTTTGTGCAGCAAAGAAAACAATCAACAACATGAAAAGGCAACCTATGGAAAGGAAGAAAATATTTTCAAACCATGTATCTGACAGGAGGTTAATATCCATCATGTTTAAAGAACTCCTTCAACTCAGCAACAACAAAATAATCCGACTTAAAAATGGGCAAAGGACTTGAATAAATACTTCAAAGAAGACATAGAAATGGCCAAGAAGCACATGAAAATATGCTGAATATCACTAATCATCAGGAAATGCAAATCAAAATTACAATGAGATGCCTCACACCCTTTAGAATGTACACTATCACAATAACAAAAATTAAAAACTTCGGGCAAGAATGTGGAAAAATCAGATGCCTTGTGCACTGCTGGTAGGAAATTAAAATGATGCAGCTGCTATGGAAAAATAGTATGGAAGTTCCTCAAAAAGTTGAAAGTGGAATTATCATATAACCAGCAATTCCACATCTGGGTATATATCAAAAAGAACTGAAAACAGGACCTCGAAGAATTATTCACACACTTATGTGTATAGCAGCATTATTGATAATAGCCAAAAGGTGGAAGCAACCTAAATGCTCATGGACAGACTAATGAGTAAGCAAAAGGTTGTATATAGGTACCATGGAATATTATTCAGCCTTAAAAAGGCAGGCAATTCTACGCTATGCTGCAGGATGAATGAACTGTAGTGTCATTATGTTGGGTGAAATGGGCCAGTCGCAGGACAGATAATGCATGGTTCCTCTTTGGTGAGGTATCCAGAGTGGTCAAACTCTAAGAAACAGAAAGTAGGATGAGAATTTCTGGGGGCTGCAAGAACAGAAAAAGGAGGAAGTTGTTTATGGATACGGAGTTTTGCTTTTGCAAGATAAAAAAAGGTCTAGAGATCTGATATACAACAATGCAAATATAGTTAATGCTATTAGACTGTGTACACTTGGGAGTGGTTGCAATGGTAGACTTGTGTGTTTTTACCACAATGAAAACGAACAACTGCTTAAGTGATGTGTGTGCGTCCCTTTGAAGCACAGGGGAAATGACGTGATGCCAGTTTGCCTTATTGTTGGTGATTCCTTGTTTATTTGTCTTTAGGATTAAGGGAGTTAATGAAGGTAAAAGAACAGCATGGTGAGGCCCAAGCACGCAATGAGGAACAGCTGTTATATTGATGATTTTCTTTGAAGGGTCTCCCTTGCTTGAAGTTCCTTATTTCTTTGCTTCTGTGAGTGTGGTACAGGCTTCTCAGGAGAACTGCCCATAGTCCTGTGGCTGCATCTATTAAAGCTGCCTGCTTTTAGCGTGCACATAGAGGTTCTGAACCATTCTGGTAACAAGTTAAGAGCATGTTCCCAGAATAAAGATCTCTGTGCTATCTTAGGAGTCAGTCTGACCACTTCCCCGTGGGAATAATTGATCTGATAATGCCCTCATTTACCTGGATGCTGAGTGATTTTCTTTTTCTTTTTACATGAAGCAATCAGTCTTTCTTAGCTTTCTAAATATGGCCTCAAAGACCTCATCAGGACTGGAATAGGTGATTCCTTCAGTCAGCAAACATATATCGAGAACTGGCCAGGTGCTGGTGCTAATAAGACATGGTCCTTACTGCAGAAGCTCACAGCCCAGTGAGGGAGACAGATATCTAATCCAGCCCTCAGGGGAAAATGCCAGCCCTGAGGAAGGTCAGTGTGCACACCCTGCAGGATCTGCAGGTGTAAGGCACAGGAGTAACGTAGACCCTAGTCAAGAAGCATGAATCACCCTCCTAGGGCTAGCTCCCATTCATCCATGTGTGGCCTCTTTCTGTACCCTACGTGAGTGAATAGACTTAAATAGGGAATAGACTCAAACAGACAAGATAGATACCATTCATTGCTAGCAGACCACCCAGACAGGTAAAAGAGATCAATTCTGTAAGTGCCATGAAAATTGGCAGTAGAGGACAGGGAAGACGAGCATAGACCCTAAAGTCAACAAACAGACCTGACTTTGCTGCACTCCTGCTTCAGTTTCCTCACCTGTAAAATGAGGCAATAATATTTCCCCACTTCCAGAGTTATTGGGAGGTTACATGAGATTTTATGATAAAACACGAGGTGCTCTAGCAATGTTAACTGATATTTTTATTATTTAGGCATAGACATGGTCCTTTATCTAAACTATAAAAAATTTGAAATACGGTAACAAAGTTCTGTCTTCCTAAGGAGGCTTCTGGAGAATTTCTCCTGCTGAAACATCAAGGCCACTAATACCTATGCAGAAAGCTATGGCTCACTCTTTCCCCAGTGGCAGAATTTGAATATTTTTATTCCTGATTCATAGGTGAGTTGGGCCTAATTTGCTGGTGTTTGTTATCCTGTGAAGATGAAGAGAAATCACTTTCCCCATACACCCCAGAGGCCAAATTGAGTGGCTTTATCCTCCCCTGGAATTGCAGTTATAAAGATGCCAGAGCCATACCTTTCTGCCTTACTCTAGATTTCTTTGTGGTACTATAATTTTACTTTATCAAATTTTGCTTGAAACAAGTAGGCATGCACCAGAACCTGGATATCTTATAGC
This sequence comes from Arctocebus calabarensis, assembly GCA_963573935.1. NCBI lineage: Eukaryota > Metazoa > Chordata > Mammalia > Primates > Lorisidae > Arctocebus > Arctocebus calabarensis. Next base: position 13,795 of record CAUYON010132387.1, read on the forward strand.
TATTTGACTGCTTTGGTATTCAGATTTGACCAGGAAAGAACTTGCTACACCACATTTTAAATCATAGATTTGAGAAGGCACTTAAAATTACATCACATTCATCTCATTGCCTAGAAAATGTGCTTGCCTTTTAAAAATATTATTAGAAAAATTGATTAATTGGACTTCATAAAAATCAAGAATTTCTGCTCCTCCAAAGACACTATGGAGAGCCTGAAAATATCAGACACAGAATGAGAAGAAATACTGGTGTAATATTTCAGTATAATATCTGATAAAGGATTTGCATTCAGAATATATAAAGAACTTCCAAAACTCAAAAATAAGGAAATGAAAAACTTAATTAAAAAATAGGCAAAATATCTGAATAGACACTTCACCCAAAAAAAAAATACAAATGGCAAATAAGGATAAGAAAAGATATTCATGGCTCGGTGCCTGTAACATAGTGGTTTAGGCTCCAGCCACACACATCAAGGGTGGCAGATTCAAACCTAGAGCAGGCCAGCTAAGCAACAACGACAACTGCAACAACAACATAAAAAGTATCTGGGCGTTGAGGTGAGTGCCTGTGATCCCAGCTACTTGGGAGGCTGAGGCAAGAGAATTGCTTGGGCCCAAGAGTTTAAGATTGCTGTGAGCTGTAGCACCATGTCACTCTACTGAGGGTAACATAGTAAGATTCTGTCTCAAAAAAAAAAAAAACAATTAAAGAAAAGACGTGCATCATCATTAATTATTAGTGATAAAGAGTTCCCCCATTCAGAGCTGGACAAGGGCCCCTGTTTTCCAATTCTAAGCAAACATACTTTTACTTTCCACCTGCACTCTGAATACAAGCAAGATAGGAGAAAAACAGTTTTTCCAGTATTTCATGTAAGCTGGGCCTTTTCTGGAGTGGACTCCCTGCCACTTTTGCTCAGAGCTGGGAGGACTACATTCATTTGGCTAATCAACATTGAAGCCTGCCAAGTCCTGGCCAAATGTAATTCTCAAAACCTCCCTATTTACAAAACAGTATATAAGCTCTGGAAAAAAACCTATGGGGTGGGGGAGCTGCCTACTTAGATCTCCCCTACTCTGCCAGAGGCTCTGGTATCTTTCATTCCTTCTATATTCCTTTAATATATCCTTTACTATGATTCCTAATAAATCCTATCTTATCACTGATCCCTATGGTCCATGGGTTCATTCTTCAAACCTCTGAGACCAAGGACCTACTACAGAAAGGAATTTTGTCAACATTAGGAAAATACAAATTTAAACCACAATGTGATACTACTACATATCTATTAGAATGCTAAAAATTAAAAAGAATGACTACACCACCAACTGTTGGTGAGGAAGTAGAACTAAAAGCCTCACACACTGCTAGCAGGAATGTAAAATAGAGTAGAGTTTTTGGATGGCTGGAAGCCTATAATCCTAACCCTCTGGGAGGCCAAGATGTGTGGATTGCTTGAGCTCAGGAGTTCAGAGATAAGCCTGAGCAAGAATGAGACCCTGTCTCTACTAAAGAAAGAAACCAGAAAAAATTAGCTGGGCATTGTGGCCAGTGGCTATAGTCCCAGCTACTCAGGAGGCTGAGACAAGAGGATCACTTGAGCTCAAGAGTTTAAGGTTGCTGTGAGCTAGGATGATACCACCAAAAAGAAAAGGGCAGCACCTGTGGCTCAGTGAGTAGGGTATGGGCCCCATATACCGAAGGTGGTGGGTTCAAAACCAGCCCCAGCCAAACTACAACAAAAAAATAGCCGGGCGTTGTGGCAGGCGCCTGTAGTCCCAGCTACTCAGGGGGTTGAGGCAAGAGAATTACCTAAGCCTAAGAGATTGCTGTGAGCTGTGACACCATGACACTCTACCAAAGGTGACAAAGTCAGACTCTGTCTCTAAAAAAAAGCCCTTTCAGAAAGTTGGATGGCAATTTTTTTTTAAATTAAATATACCTCTAGTATATGACCCAGACATTTCACACATAGGTGTTCACTCAGGAGACCTGAAAGTCTATGTCCATACAAAGACTCGTATACAAATGTTCAGAGTAATTTTACTCGTAATAACCAAAAACCAAAACAACACAAATATCTATGAACAGGTGAATAGACAAACTATGGTTTAACCACAAATGGAATATTACTCAGCAATTAAAAAAAGAATGATGGATAAACACACCACATATAGTAAGTTGAGTAAAAGAATCCAGACCAAAAAAGTACAGAATGTATGATTCCATGTATATAAAACTCTGGGAAATATACACGGATTTTTACTGACAGAAAGCAATCCACAGTCACCTGGGGATGGGGAAAAGAGAGTGTGGGAAGGACTGGTGTAGAAGAGCAAGAAATACGAAGAGTCAGAAAGAAACTTGTGGGGGTACTGATCATAATCATGATACATTTTTTTATTGATTTTTTTTTTTGAGACAGTGTCTCACTTTGTCACCTCCGTAGAGTGCCATGTCACACTCTGTAGAGTGTCATGGCGTCACAGCTCAGAGCAACCTCAAACTCTTGGGCTCAAGTGATTGTCTTGTCTCAGCCTCCCAAGTAGCTAGAACTATAGGCACCCTCCACAACGCTGGGCTATTTTCTAGAGACGGGGTCTTGCACTTGCTCAGGCTGGTTTCAAGAACCTGTGAGCTCAGGCAATCCGTCCACCTTGGCCTCCCAAAGTGGTAGGATTACAGGCATGAGCCATCATTTTATTGATCGTTTTAAGAAACAGAGTACTTTTAGAGCAGTTTTAGTTGGGTTCACAGCAAAATTAAGAGGAAGGTACAGAAATTTTTCACATAACCCCAACCCCAGCACAACACAGACACAAGCATTATCTCCCATTATCAATGTCTTCCACCAGAGAGGCACATTTGTTATAAGGCTGACACATCTTTAAGGTGACAAACTTTTCACAAGCAGATGCAAGTGTCAAAACTTCTCAAATTGTACACTTTTCCATGCACAATTCATTGCACAGTGATTACTCCTCAATAAAGCTGCTTTTTAGGAAGAAAATTATCCATGGCCTTACCCCATTTTAATTGGAAAATGGGTTTTCCTTCACATTCAACCTTGTTTGCCTAATATTTAATTTCCTATGCACCACAAATAGAAATCAACCCACTGCACTTTTTTCTTTTGATATTCCTGGGATTGCCCTCAGCAGTAGTAACCAGAGTTCTAGAAATCTGTGTCCACCCTCACAACACATGTCCACAGCTGCCAGTGGGAAGATACTGTCCAAGCCAACCAGCAACTGCTCCAACAGCTGAAGGAAGCCGGGGGTGAGGCGGGTGGGGCAGGAGTCAGGGAGAGCTACAGGCAGGGAGAGGGCACACCTGTCACAGGACGCCTGGTTGACACGCAGGCCCCACTTGGGGTTAGCAACGAAGATTTACCCACCATTGAAAAGAGGTAGAAAACCCATCCTTGATGGCATTTCAAGGATGCCATTGACCTCTTAGACTTTATAACCTTTTGGGAGCAGGTTGTATCTAACCTCCCTCTGCCATTGTGAGACTGGCGCACAGACAAAGGCTTGGTTAGCAAGCCTGTGCCTTTGTTCCTAAGAGCCCAAGAAAGGCTCTTTGGCCTTTGTTTCTAAGACAGTAAACAAAGACCTTGTTGGCTGCCAGTAAGCTCAGAGTGCTCATTAAGCAAGAAGTTTTTTGGCCAAGAGTTGAAATGACATCATGCTTCCTCCTGGAATCCAGCTAGAGATAAAAATCGGGTCATTCCATTTACAGAGAGAATGCTCCCTTCTACGGCCAGCATTCAGGGGTTGCTGGCTCTCAAAGAGATCAAGAGAAAGAAGAGCCCATTTGAACTCCGGCTTTGAAATTGTCTCTTAAACTACCTGTACTTAATTCCTGATCATAGGCAACGGAATTCCACTCCAAATGTCAGAGAGCAGGGGTACTCCTCGTTTACCTTTCCTGAGTTTTCAGATTGAATATTTAGGCAATGTGGCAGTGGCCAGGTAAGTCTTAGTTGATAACGGGACAGCTCTTCAGGCTCTCTATCAGAGTACAAGAGGAAGTCAAAAATGGATTTTCTTCGCCTTTTGACCCCATTGATCACAATTTGAATTGGAAAAAGAAAAGATATTGTGGACCTGAAGATGTCCGTTGAGATTCCTTAAGATAAAAACCAAAAAAGTACAATTTTCAGACACTGATAATCCACATCCTATGTTCTGTCTTTTTCTTTGTTTCCATATGTCTAGTTAGAAGACCCAATAATCAGCAATTTTTTTTTTTTTTAGAGACAGAGTCTCACTTTTCGCCCTCGGCAGGGTGCCATGGCATTACAGCTCACAGCAACCTCCAGCTCCTGGGCCCAGGCGATTCTCCTGCTCCAGCCTCCAGAGTAGCTAGGACCACAGGCGGCCACCACAACGCCTTGCTATTTTCTTTTTTGCAGTTTGGCTGGGGCCAGGTTTGAACCTGCCACCTTCTACATATGGGGCCGGCGCCCTACTCACTGAGCCACAGGCGCAACCCTAATTAGCAATTTTTTAAAAATCCAAATAAATCTAGAATAATTGACATTTCCCAAAGAATCTTTGACAGTAAGGAAAACACAGACACAATACATCTGTAACTAGTTTCCATATCCAAAAATTTCCAGATAATTTCATCAGAATACTACACTTACCTAATAAAAAACTAAAACAGAAAAAATAGAACCCCCACATGATAGAAAAAGTTTGCTTTTGATAGTCCATATTACATTTTTATTAAATATTAAAATGTGCAGCATTTTTTATTTTTAAAATGTCTTCAAAACATATATATTTTTTTTTTTTGGAGAGACAGAGTCTCACTTTATCACCCTGGGTAGAGTGCCGTGGTGTCACACAGCTCACAGCAACCTTCAGCTCTTGGGCTTAAGCGATTCTCTTGCCTCAGCCTCCCTAGTAGCTGGGACTACAGGTGCCCGCCACAGCGCCTGACTATTTCTTTGTTTTGCAGTTCGGCAGAGGCCGGGCTTGAACTCGCCACCTTCGGTATATGGGGCTGGCGCCCTACTCACTGAGCCACAGGAGCCACCCTTCAAAACATATTTTGTCCCAAACAAGTAAAGTGCATATTTTATTTAATTGATTTTATTTTTTGAGAAAGAGTCTTACTCTGTCACCCTGTTTAGAGTGCTGTGGCATCATCATAGCTCACAGCAACCTCAAACTCTTGGGATTAAACAATCCTGTTGCCTTGGCCTCCCAAGTAGCTGAGACTATGGGCAACTGCCATGGTGCCTGACTAGTTTTTAGTAGAGACGGGGTCTTGCTTTGCTCAGGCTGATCTCAAACTCCTGAGCTCAATAAACCTGCCTCAGCCTCCCAGAGTGCTGGGATTATAGGCGTGAGCCACCTTGCCCAGCCTAAAATGTGTATGTTAACAACGTACAAACACAGCACATTTTACAACTTACTACTACTAAGAATGATACATTCATTAGTCCACAGATTACTTATAAACCACCATAAAATCCTCCTGTTCCTCAGAAAAATGATTCTAAACTTGGAAATTGGGTAAGAACCTGGGTGGGCTTTTGATCATGCTATGGCCTATCTGAGGGGCCCATCTGACGTGAGCAGGGTCTGATATTATTTGATTTGCTATTATTAATTGATCAGAGACAGACCTTTAAATTTATAAAGACCTCTAAATTTATAAAAATTTACATAGACCTCTAAATTTATAAAATTTGAGTTTATTTGTCTGGAAAACTGATAAGTTCTAAAGATATTTGTTCCTCTAAGTGATAACATAACTCAAAGTTTATGACATTATCACCCTGCAGGACACTAAGCAATTTTACATTTCATTTAGCAGTCTCATTTCAGGATCCTTTTTTCAATCACTATACATATATATTAAATCAGCTTTGTTATTCTGTCGGTTCCTTCATAAATGAATTAAATAAACCTTGACACACACTATCTGTTTGTGTGAGAATTATCTTTCTAACAGTTTCAAAATTATGCTTTGACACTCTACCAGCATTTAACAGAGTTGAAATAGCAGGATGATCCCCTTTTGAACAAAAGAGCTAATCTTAGTTTAGGCTTCCTTTATTGACTCTGAGATGAGGATGACAGCTTATTTTGGAAGAGAAAGGGCTAGAAGGGAAGCGAGGAAGTGACAAAAAGAAATGGAAGGCTGCCATCAAAGAGTAGATCACTAACTGCCACCATCCTGGGTGATGAGAGACCTCAGTCCCACAGGGAAATTGCAAAGTAGAAAATATATGTGCCAAAATTACCCACCCAAGGAGGGTGGAGCTGGGGTACGAATACACTTGTCCCAATCAGTCATTTATTGACTGCTGCTCCTCGGTAGTATTAATTCTCCAGCCCTCCTTGCCAGCTAAGTGGCGATTTTTCTCAGTGCTGGAGAAAGTTCTCAGGCATAAAGAGATACACACAGGCAATTCAAAATCTCAGAGTTTACCAAAATGATAAAATCCAAGGGATATGGACATGGCCTTTTTAAAAAACAAAGCAAAACATTTCCGTTTATCAGGAAATAATGTCATCCTCAAGGTAACAGAACCCTAGTTCAATGAACCAACTTCTTTGTAAAATGAAGGAGGTTGTTTTTTTTTCCTATGATAAAATATCCAGATATGAATCTTTTCATCAAAGGAATTTTCCAAAGATTAATCAACTACAAAGTACTGAACACAATACAGCTGATTTTCTGAAAGAAAATTCTATTCACAGACAGTGGGGGGTTCTCGTGTAGTACATTTACCCTCTTAACTATGTAAGATGGTAAGTGATATTTTTGCAATACGAATGGGAATTTCTGGTCAAATATTTTATTGTCAGTCTTTTATAAAGTATATTTACAACTTTTCATAATTAAACAAAACTCCTTACAAAGTATTTCCCTAAATCACTTAAACAATTATTGAATTACTGAGGCTTTAAAAATAACACATTTGTTTTTACCTTAAAAGAAGACTTCTAGATACCAAAAAGAACAACAAAAAAGGAAGACTACGGTATGGGCCACACTGTCAGATTTATAAGAGAGAAACCTGCTATGTTATTGGATTGGGGGAAAATCTCACCATGAGCTTGGGTAAGCTTTATCAATGGTCCTGCTCAGTTGTGCTGCTCAAGGCATTTGGAAGATCCAGACGGGGTCATGTCCGCATGCAGGCATGTGCTGTGGACCCAAAGGGTGAGCAAAAATACCTCCCCTCAAGTTACGTGGGTGCAAAGTACAAAATACTCGAATATTTACTTAGTATGTTCTCTGTTTCCTTAACACCACCAGATTGTCTAGCCCAAAGGTCAAGCCTCCAGCCTGTGAACTGGAAAATGGGGGTTCAGAGTTCTGCCCAAATTATAAGGGCACAGAGGTCCCCCCACCTCCTCCTCTGCATCTCACATGTACACACATAAACACAAACACTGAAGCGGAGCCCAGCACTTCCCTGGCAGTCTCCTTCATCTCACCCCAGGTATTTCTAAAGGCAATCTCGCCGGCTGAGCATGGGGGCTCATGCCTATAATCTTAGCACTCTGGGAGGCCAAGGAGGGTGGATGGCTTGAGCTCAGGAGTTCAAGAGCAGCCTGAGAAAGAGCGAGACCCCATCTCTAAAACTAGCCGGCATTGTGGCAGGCACTTGTAGTCCCAGCTACTTGGGAGGCTGAGGCAGGAGGATTGCTTGAGCCCAAGAGTTTGAGGTTGCTGTGAGCTCTGATGCTACAGCACTCTACCCAGGACAGAGTGAGACTCTGTCTCAAAAATAAATAAATTAATTAATTAATTAAAAATAAATAGAAATAAAAGGGAATCCATGCAGGGCCACAATGCCCTGTGCTCCTGCCTGGCTCCCACACCATTTTCTGTGAACAGCTATCATTCTTTCATCTGCCTCACCCCTTCCCAAGTCTCACAAAGACTTTCTAGTCTCACTAGAAAATAATTCTCTTAGTTTTTTTTCCCTTCAGCTGCTTGTGTGGAGACAGTCTCACTCTGCCATGGCTAGAGTGCCATGGCATAATCATAGCTCACAGCTCCTGGGGTCAAGCCATCCTCTTGCCTCAGCCTCCCTAGGAGCTGGGACTATAGGCACAGGCCACTATGTCAGGCTAATTTTTTCATTTTTTTGTAGAGATGGGGCCTTGCTCTTGCTCAGGTTGGCCTCTAACTCCTGAGCTCAGGGGATCCTCCCACCCCAGCCTCCCAGAGTGCTGGGATTACAGACGCGAGCCACTGTGCCAGGCCTCATCTAGGTTTCTTTTAACTAAAGGGATGAGGTAGGAGGGAGATCTACAATCTCTACCGCTCACTCACTCCTTCCCCTCCTCCTTCTTCCTTTCTTTGTCATCCTTCTCTCTGCCTGGCCCTCGGCCATAACTCTTCTTTCCTCCCGCGTGTGACAAAGCTAACGCTCCCTGTCACCGCTAGGGAAGCAGACAGCTTCAAACGGCAGCGGGAGAAAGGGCCTCGCTTGCCTGTCCCAGGGGTGCTGAGCCGCAGCCAGGATTCAGCAGCCCCTCTGTGCTAGTACCACGGGTCACCAAAGCAACCAGAAAAATCAGAGTAGCGGCAGCCCCTGCGGTTGGCCTGAGCTCTGCGCTGCCATCACTAACAAACATCCGGATGTAAACCCGGTGTGTGCTCATGCGGCGGTGCTGAGAGCCTCACTCCTCCTTCTCACGGCTGCTCCACCAGTCCAGACCGCTGTCACCTCACTCACCTGAATTACCTCACAGCCTTCAGCTTCGCCCAACCCCCAAAATAATAATGGCCAGAATAGCTCACAGCCAAGTGCGAACGCTTGCCGGCCCCTTTCCCACCCACCTTCTGCTCATGTTCCCAGGCTCGTCTCTTGCTCCTGGCCTCCCTGAAGTTCTCCTGAGATGTCACATTCGCTCTGCTCACTTCTCCCTATCACATAAACACTCCTTTCCTGTCCCTTTCACCTGTTCATTCTCCTAAGTTTTCAAAATCTCATCGAGACAGGAATCCTCTAGGAAGCGGCCTGTCACTTGAAGCCGGGTGAGATTCCCTGAGACAGCTGACACCTTTTAGAAGTAGATAATCAGCCCGAGAGCCACACTCGGTTGCAGAGCTGGCTGCCCTTGCCTACTCTCCCACGATTTGCAGTCCCTGACCCCTCCGGAAGCCTTGTTTCCACTCTCACCCAGCCTGTTAGGCCAGGGGCCAAGCTCTGTGAAGGGGGCCAGTGAGATTCCCCTCCCTAGGAATTCGGCATAAGGACTTGGAGACAGCCATCCAACCTCTTGGAAAGGCTGGGCCACATGGAGCAGGAGTGAGCTGTGGGTAGTCATATTCCTCTGTGGGGACAAAGAAGCAGGAGGCCAGTCTGCAGAGAGAAAAAGAGAAGGATGCAGCCGACCAGATGGGAAACAGCACTTCCGGTTCTATCTTTCCCTGGTGCTACCCATGATGCCTCGTCTCTATATTTTTACTTTTGAAACTCCTCTCTTTGGCTCATGACCGCTCGGTTGTTTTCTGTTTCTCGTAACCTAAGTCTTCACTGCTACCTCCTTCCTGTGCTTATTTAGCACACACTTCAGTTGCCTGTTCACAAGTCTTTATCCTGCATTGGAAGATGTGACCTCCTTAAGGGCAAAGATTATATTTTATTCATCGTGATTATATCTCAAACACAGTGCTCGGTACCTTGTAGGTGTTCCAGAATTGTTTATTAAATCAAGGTAGCAGTGAATACTGACTACACACTGACTATATGGCAAGTCACATAATTGCATTAACTCATCCACTTCTCACAGTGACACTGAGAGGTAATTATTGTTTTGATGACTACTTTATAGATCAGAAAATTAAGGTGCAGAAAAGTTACTAATCAAGGACCACACAGCTCATAAACTGCTAAGGTGGGATTTGAGTGTGTACAGTCTGGCTCCAAGGACCATGCTCCTACGGAGGCCTCACCATGCTTAGAAGGATAAAGCGGAGGGAGTCAGGATATACTGCCTGGCTGTGAGCATCTTACAAAATTATTTCTGCTCCTCCCTGTGGTTTGTCATGGTTTTGGTGATACCATTTGGGACTGTACCTTACATGCTCATGTCTCTGTATTCCTGTTCTATATCATTCTACTTATCCTATTAAAAGTCTCAGTTCCAGGCTCGGCGCCTGTGGCTCAGCGGGCTAAGGCACCAGCCACGTACACCTGAGCGGGCGGGTTTGAATTCAGCCCGGGCCGCCAAACAACGATGACAGCTGCAAACAAAAAATGGCCGGGCGTTGTGGCGGGTGCCTGTAGTCCCAGCTACTTGGGAGGCAGAGGCAGGAGACTTGCTTGAGCCCAGGAATTGGAGGTTGCTGTGAGCTGTGATGCTACAGCACTCTATCCAGGGTGACAGCTTGAGGCTCTGTCTCAAAAAGAAAAAAAAAAAAAAGTCTCAGCTCAAGCTTTTTCTTGAAGGGCCAGGAGACTGAGACACTTCTTGTTATTGCCCTCACCATGGTTAGGCTGCTTTTATTTGCAAATAACAGAAACCCCAGCTAAAACTGGTCTGAACAATCATGGGATTTTATTGAGTTTTTACACGGAAAAGCCCAAAGGTCGCTCAGGCTTCAGATAAAACTTGATTCACGGCTCAACAACATCACCGAAGTCCCCGTGTCCTTACTTCCTCATCCTTGCCTTTCTCCTAATGATGGCTTCTATAGTGAGCCTCAAAATACATCGGCCAACACCAGTTAGGTCCCTTTTCCTCCAAACTTTTATCTAGCAGAAAAAAGAAAGCATATCTTCTTTAATACTGTTAGCAAATTCTTTGTAACTCATTCTAAAGGTATATGCCCAATAATCACTGCATCAATTACTATGTTCTGTGTGTGTGCGCACATGTGTGCGTGTTTGTGTGTGTGTGTGATGAGTTAGTTGGTCTAGCCCAGGACACCTGCTGTCACATAGTCTATGCTGCTGGAATCTGAACTACAACGGTAGTTGTTGAGAAGAGGGACACAGAACCTCAGCATTGGAAGAGACTTTGAAAGTTGACTAGGACAAACATCTGTCATGATGTTTCTAGCTCCTAAAATAATCCTTTTCTTTGGACAATGCAGCCTTTTAGAATACAGATATCTGAACCTAGACCCCAGGGTTGATCCCATTCCTTGGTCCAAGTTCAATTAGTGCGAGCCTAGCCTCTCCCCTCTGTAAGAACCCTCTTCCAGTTGCGCCTCTCTGCCCTGCTTTCCTCCAGCTATTCTAAGTGGCAGGATTTCATGTCCTTGGCCTCCTGCTTGTGGCTCAGAAGCCCCCATGAAGCCCTTGCATTGGGAATACTGAAAGCCTCCAATAGAATAAGCTTTTTTGGCGCCCCCTGCCCACTCGTGCTGCTCTGGGCCCTGCTCTTGCAGGAGGCAGGGAGAGTCGTTTCTTGTGGCTGTGGCCCATGAGGCCCTGACTGAAGCTGTTGCTATCTCTGCTACAACACATGAGCTCGGGCAAGTGTCAAGCTTTTGGAAGCCTAGCTCGGGTATTTTTCCCTCTAACTCATTTTCCCCCTCTCTGGAGGAAAAGGAAGATGTGACCACAATTCTCTCTTTTGTTTGCACCCTAGAACAAACAGAAATGTCTGGCTGTTGCAGAAAGTAAACTAAGGTGGGTTGCGAAATCCTTGTGTGGCTTCCGAATCCATTTGCAAAGGGCCTGACTGTAAACACACATCGCTGATGTTCAAAATCTCAACTTAGTCCCCAATTTGCTTCTCAGGATTGTTTCTCCTCCCAGGAGCTTTTCCTGGGCTGCAATGAGAGAGAAGGGGGGAAATAAAACAATACAGACAAGTACAGGGAAAACAAAGTTCACTGGAAGAGGAGGGTGGCTCTGCAGTGGCCCCCCAGGGCCACTGCAATTTGCCAGCAAGATCCCAGTGCTACACACAGAACTTTTTTTTTTTTTTTTTTTCTTTTTGAGACAGAGCTTCAAGCTGTCACCCTGGATAGAGTGCTATGGCATCACAGCTCACAGCAACCTCCAACTCCTAGGCTCAAGCGATTCTCCTGCATCCACCTCCCAAGCAGAACTTTTCTTTTCTTTTTTTTGAGACAGAGCCTCAAGCTGGCGCCCTGGGTAGAGTGCCATGGCATCACAGCTCATAGCAACCTCCAACTCCTGGGCTTAGGCGATTCTCTTGCCTCAGCCTCCTAAGTAGCTGGGACTACAAGCGCCTGCCTAGTAGCACCGGCTATCTTTTGGTTGCAGCCGTCATGTTTGGCGGGCCTGGGCTGGATTTGAACCCGCCAGCTCAGATGTATGTGGCTGGCGCCTCAGCCACTTGAACCACAGGTGCCGAGCCCAGAACTTATTTTGGGATCCAAAGCAGGAAAGAAGAGGAGTAAATGGGGGATTTATCAGACTAAAGGGCACCCATAGCTCCGGGGTTAGGGCACCGGCCACATACACTGTAGCTGGTGGGTTCAAACCCAGCCCAGGCCAGCTAAACAACACGGACAATGACAAGCAAGAAGTATCTGGGTGTTGTGATGGGCACCTGTAGTCCCAGCTACTTGGGAGACTGAGGCAAGAGAATCACTGAAGCCCAAGAGTTGGAGGTTGCTGTGAGCTGTGATACCAGAGCACTCTACTAAGGGCCACATAGCGAGATTCTGCCTCAAAAAAACAAGCAAACAAAAATTAAAAATAAATAAAGGAGACAACAGGGGTGGCGCCTGTGGCTCATCGAGTGGGGTGCTGGCCCCATATACTGAAGGTGGCGGGTTCAAACCCCGCCTCAGCCGAACTGCAAAAACAGAAAAATAGCCGGGCATTGTGGCGGGCGCCTGGAGTCCCAGCTACTCGGGAGGCGGAGGCAAGAGAATCGCCTAAGCCCAGGAGTTGGAGGTTGCTGTGAGCTGTGTGACTCACAGCACTCGACCAAGGGAAATAAAGTAACACCCTGTCTCTACAAAAAAAAAAAAAAAAAAAAGGAGACAGCAGAGGAGGTTGGTTTTGTCTGAAGCACCCTCGCTCCTTTGCTTTTTAAAAATCTGAACCAAACCTGTTGAGGTGCTTATTTTAACCCTGGGCCGCAGCAGGCCGGGCCCCCAGTTCTGCAGTGTGGAGAGCAGTGGAGGGTCCTTCCCTTCTGATCCTGAGCGAAATGTTCCTGCTGTTGGCTCTTGAAGGAGAAGCTGGGGAATATTGCTGTGCTCTTGCTGCTCAGAATTCGCCCTGAAGCAAACAACAGGGTTCTGGGTGAAATCATGCTCTTGGAGAAGTTCTAGTGGCCAAGCTTAGTCCCCTCCTTCACTTAAGGGTAGAAATTTGGGTTTCTGGGTTTATTGGTCCATTCTCTCTCATCAGCACCACTTTGTGGTGTCAGCCCCCTGCTCCCCTAAAGCCTTCCCTGGCTGTTCTAGAAACGCCCATTTCTCCCTCCCTGCCCTTGCTTACGTGCTGCATCCTAGCGCCTGAACTATCTTTTCTAAGTGTTTTTCTCACAAAGCCTGCGAGCCCTCTGAAGGGAGGCATTCATATAATATTCATGGAACACTGTACCTAAACCAAGCCACGGGGCGATACTGGTATTTCTCACTCTCACCTCTGGGAGGTATTGACTCCCACCCTCATTCTAAAGATGAGAAAAGTTTAAGTTGTTCACTCAAGACTCCAGGGCAAATAGATGTAGGGCCAGGATTCTTTTTTTTATTTGTTTTTGAGACAGAGCCTCAAGCTGTCACCCTGGATAGAGTGCTGTGGCATCACAGCTCACAGCAACCTCCAATTCCTGGGCTAAAGCGATTCTCCTGCCTCTGCCTCCCAAGTAGCCGGGACTACAGGCGCCCGCCACAATGCCCGGCCATTTTTGTGGTTGCGTCCATCACTGTTGTTTGGCAGGCCCCGGGCTGGATTCGAACCCACCAGCTCAGGTGTGCATGGCTGGCACATTAGCCTGTTGAGCCACAGGCGCCGAGCCAGGACCAGGATTCTTACCCAGCCTTTTAGGCCCCTCTCTCTCCTATGTCAGCAGGTATTATCTCATGGATCTGAAAAATTATTTAGAGATAGGGTCCCACTCCATTGTGTGGGTTGGAGTTCAGAGGGCACAATCATAGCTCACTGCAACCTTAATCATCCTTGCTCAGCCTCCTGAATAGCTAGGCCCATAGGCCCACACCACCAAACCCAAATAATTACTTTTTAATTTTTTTGTGGAGACAGGGTTCTTGCTATGTTGCTTAGGCTGGTCTTGAACTCCTGGACTCAAGCAATCATCGTGCTTCAACCTCTCAGAATGTCAGGATTGCAGGTGTAATCACTACACTTGGCCTGTATCTTCTATTTTTAATCGTATTTTTAATATTTTCTTTGGCATGTGTTAGGTATGATGGAGTAATTTCACTCCATGACATCACTTTATTAACTTCATGTTTACATTGCCTATTTGAATCTAACTAGTAGTTAAGTGTATTCATAAATGAAAGAAGATAAAAAGTAATCTTCACAATGATTATCTTAGTTGCTATAACAGAACTGCTGTTATACTTAGGCTGCTATAACAGAACACCATAGACTGGGTGGCTTGAACATCAAACATTTATTTTTCACAGTTCTGGTGGCCGGGAAGTCCAGGATCATGAAATAGTGTCTAAGTGGGGCCCTCTTCATGGTTTGCAGACAGCCATCTTCTTATTGTACCCCTACGTAGCAGAGGTAGGAGAAAGCAAGTTCTAGTGCCTCTTCTAAGAAAGGCACTGATCTCATTCATGAGGGCTTCACTCTTATGCTCTAGTTACTCCCAAAGGCCTCACCTCCTAATAGTATCACATTGACAATTAGGTTTCAACATATAAATTTCGGAGGGATACAAACATGCAGTTAATGTCTAATGATCTCTTGTAACTCATTTCCCATTATTTACATGTCTAGAGAGGTTTTTTGTTGTTGTTGTTGTTTGTTTTTTTGCAGTTTTCAGCTTGAACCTGCCACCTCCAGTATATGGGGCCAGCACCTTACTCCTTTGAGCCACAGGCACTGCCCCCAAATATTTTTAACTATGGCATATTTCTCATTCAAATTTTCTTTAAACAAGTGCTAACCATGCCACTCTACACAAAAGGAAGCATACTTGATGGAAAATTATTATAGAAAAACACAATACTCTTATCCAGTTCTTATTTAATATATACTAAGTTTGTAAATTTTATAAAAGGATATGATAATGAGAGAACAGTGCTAAGGGACTATGTAAGTGAAGAGCCTACAATTTAGACCTTAGCTTTAAATAGGTATAGCATATCTTCCTTTCCCTGTAACACTTTTTGGTTTCCTCACTATATTCCACTCCTTATTTTATAAGAATTCTATGTCTTTTGTAATGCATCTTCTGAATTATGGGTGTTCTATACACCCTAATGTAGTAGACTCTGCTGGTATCATGTTTCTTCTTTCTTATAACTGAACACAAATATTATTTGAGTAAGGAACCTATTTACTTCTTTAATTTTCTTGCAGCTTGCAGTGGTCAAATATGGTGAAGGTGATGTAAGCAGAAGCCATATGAAGCTTGCAGAATTAGCCGCCCTGTATGTTTAACATTTTGTTTGCTATTACTTTAAAATGTACCCTCCATACTAAATTCCTGTTGTAGAAATATACTTGAAATGAGCTTATTTTGGTTTGGGTTGCTTTTGTAGGGGAGCCTCTGAAATGCAGCCAGTGGATGGAGCAGTGGTGCAGAGGCTATGAACTTCGCAGTTGTGACTTTCATGTTACCTATTACTGTTCTTCACCAATTTACATAACTTTAAATTTTCTCTTTAACCTCTAGCTCCATTTTCTTGAACTGCAGTGAAAGTTACTGAACCTGGAAACAAGTTTTGCTCATTCAGTTGACTTTTTCTTGTCTCCCTTGATAGCTATGTAAGCTGTTGCAAAAAAGGTAGAGTTACATACTTTCTTGTTCTCTTTATCATCTTTCAGAACCATTCCAAATACTATACTTTTGAG
The DNA here is from genome assembly GCA_963573935.1 of Arctocebus calabarensis. Taxonomy (NCBI): domain Eukaryota; kingdom Metazoa; phylum Chordata; class Mammalia; order Primates; family Lorisidae; genus Arctocebus; species Arctocebus calabarensis. The sequence goes on from CAUYON010132387.1 coordinate 29,772, forward strand.
ATGTTCACCTTATTTTAACAATTGACTCTTGTCTCTCACAACACTTTATTTGTATCTCTTTTGGCAACAAAGAAAGATATCAAAATGAATAAATATCTATTTGTAGGTATCTACTCAAAAGGAAAAGGTAATTTTATCATGAGGACATTTCCACTTGAATGTTTATAGCAGCTCTATTCACAATCACAAAGATGCAGAAACACCCAAGTGCACTTCAACCCATGAATGGATTAATAAACTTTGGTACATGTATACCATGGAATATAATACTATTCATTCATTTAAAAAGATGGATATTTTATATCTTTTTTAACAATCTGAAAAGATTTGGAGAACATTCTCCTATGTAATATATTATAAGAATAATTTAAAAAAAAAACACAAGCATCCCATGTACTAGTAGGTTAATAACGCCAGGCCCACGTAAGAAAAAAACTCAATTAAGTTCAAGAAAGGAGATAGGGGAGAGGATTCCGTATGTTCCCTCCTAACAGGTACAATGTAGGTATATATGGCATGCTTCCTGAGTGAAAGACACAACTATAACTCAACTTTACCTTTCAAATGAAAACTATGTAACCTAACTGTATGTATCCTCTCATCAATCTGAAAATTTTTTAAAAAGTTATTTATGTGATATTAGACTTAGTTATTATACTTCTCTAGAGAAATGACATTTAAAAAAACATACATTTTACTAAATTTTAAACTCATATGCACTATTTAATATTTTATCACAATGATGAAAATGAATACATTATTGAAGGCAACATTATAAAGGGCCCATATAGCCTTGTCATTAAATTTAAACAATTCTAAATCTAGTTTTCTCATATTTGAACCAGGATGATAATAACACGTTGAATGCTTATTGAATTAAATGAAATAATCCATATAACTTATTCAATATATGGACTAGAATTTTTAAAATGTTTTGATTATTAGATATAATGCTTACACTTACCTGTAAAATAAAGTAAAAGAATATTAAATCAAGACTACAAATATCTGAGTGCCTTTTCTAGAGGAAGGAAATGAAATTGCATTTCCATCATTTTGTGGAAGAGATTGTAAGAGCAAAATTGACAGAAAGCAATTAATTCCTGCAGTGTTCTCCATGTAATATACTTCGTCTCAATGTCTTTGTTTCTTCCTGATTCCCAGTTTTTTCTACGATGATGCTAGCTGTGAAATCTGAAGAGAAGGGAGGAAATGTAAACTCTTTTGAACCCAATTTCTAATGTTTATGAGGTTATGAGATCAGGTTAATAAAAATGTAATTATTTGATTTAAACATTTACTTAGTTTGAAAGGTCACCCACCATTAATATACATTCTATTATATCAGTGAATAATGAATGTCTCAAAAAGAAAGTTGTATACTTTTATATAATTCTGAAATTTCCAGAATTACGATCTTGCACATTTTCTTATGACAAAGGAGATTACTTAAATGTATTTTATAATGTGTATGTATATACCTATATACACACATGCACACATAAACACACAGATATGTGGTAAAGTTTTCCATTTGCCTACATATGTCTTAATCTTTATTATATCTAAAATACTAATTGGAACAGTTCCATGTGTATAGTAGGTTATATAGTAAATATTTTTGAAAGCATGAATTAATAACTTATTTGTATATTTCTCCATGACACCACCTTGCCAGTTTCTATAATGACTATGAATAGAGTAAAACTTAGAATGCTAAACTCTTTTAGAGATTGTATCTTATATCTCCCTATACCTTGAGAACTTTGAAGTTCATTTCTAAATTCGGTGATAAATTTTTAGAAGAAAACCTTAAATTTTATAATAAATTATAATAAGCCTTAAATAAGAAAACCTATACATTTTTTGAGAAAACCTACCAAATTTATGTTCTCTTTCTTTTATTATTATTTGATCAATGAAGTGTATACTAGAGATGAGAAAATATACTTGCCAATTAATATTTTACATCAGAAATTTAAGACATTTCTCACAAAAGTCTGGGCAATTGGTATTTAAAATTAGGAACTCTCTAAATTATATTCAGCCAAACTTGATTATTTGACCTACTACATACATCTTTTTTTCTGATGTGCCACTGTACTATTGATTTAAAATACTTTGTCGAACTCCCATGTATTTATTTTACTAACAAAACACACAAGATAATGTTATTTAAGAAAAAATGTCTACATGTTTTTAACACTCAGCTGTATCTCAGATATATAATTTTCTAAAAATATGGATTAAGGCTGAATTTCAGCATTCAAAGAATAGTACAAAATATAGATACAGAATGATGTATATTATTTCACTGAAATATATCTAAAATTTATTTATTTATTTTATTTTATTTTATTTTATTTTTTGTTTGTTTTTTCAGGCAGCATCTCACTCTGTTGCCCTGGGTACAGTGCTGTGGTATCATAGCTCACAGCAATTACAAACTCTTGGGCTCAAGGATTACGCTCCCAAATAGCTGGGACTATAGTTGCCTATAATAATGCCCAGCTAATTTTTCTATTTTTCAGTAGAGACGGGGGGTGGGGGAGGGTGTCTTGCTCTAGCTCAGGCAGGTGTCTAAATCCTAAACTCAAACAATCCACCCGTCTCAACCTCTCAGAGTTTTAGGATTACAGACATCAGCCACTGCACCCAGCCAACAGTTTTTATATTACAGAATGTTGCATTAGTTTCCCAAGCCCCATTACAAACTGCTCCAAGTTCAGTAACCTCAAACAACATAAATTTATTTTCTCACAGTTCCAGAGACTTGAAGTCCAAAATGAAGGTGCGAGCAGGGCCATGCTCTCTTTGAAGCCTTTAAGGAAGGTTCCTTCTTTGCTCTTCCTGGCTTCTGATGGCTCTGGTGATCCTGGGGCCTCCTTGGATTGCAGCTGCATTGTTCTAATCTCTGGCTTCATGGTCGCATGTGCTTGAAGTCCACATCCTTCCCTGTGTGTGTGTGAAATTTAAAACATACACAACAGCACTGCTATATTTTTCCTATATTTTTGTATAACAAAATCAAAATGGTGTACCATCTCACAAGATGTTTACTAACACCCTCTACTTCCTATTAAACTTGAATATTTTTGTTGCAACAAAATTATTTTGGGGGTTTAATGATCCTATGTTTAAAAATATACATTTTATATTAATGTACCTACATTTAAAATGCTTATTCTAATTCTATATTTATCTTTCTCTAGATTATAAACCATGTCATTTTTAAAAATCCTGAATCACTTAGTGTTTGATGTTTACCATCCCTTTCTTACATGGAAGAGAAAAATTAATATTTGATTTATTACTGTCATTTGGCATTGGATCTTTATAATTGAATGTATCTAATTTTAGTTGCAACATAATATTTTTTCATTTGCCAAAAATACTCCAGAGTAGAGATGAAACATACTTTTAATATGTTGGACAGAAAAGCTTTACAGATTTGATGGTTTAATATTATGCCTTAACTTTATATCAGTGGAGTGCCCTTTTAAAAATTAATATATTTGATATAGCTATACCAAACTGTTTTACTTGACTGTTACTTGTATATTTATATAGGTTTATAAAATTATATTTGTATCTAGAGATTTCCAAAATTGGAAAGAGGCATTAACTTAATCTGCAAATCTTAGCAGAACAATGTAAGCTATTTCTACATATGTAAATTGAGGAGATGAAACAATTACACAAATGATTCCAGCTAAAGAAATTACTCTGTCAATGCTTCAGAAATGACAGGAATTTGAGATTTTCTAGTTTACTTTTACCAAATGTGCTAACATCTAACTAATCCAAAATATCTTCTACTTAATGGCAAAATGTTTTTCACTGAAAACTGAAAATACAGGCAGGTCTCAAGGATAATATGGGTGCAATTTTAGACCACTGAAATAAAGCAAATATCACAATTAGTGACTTATGGGAATTTTTCATTTTCCTAGTGCGTATGAAAGTTATATTCATACTGTGGTACAGTATATCAACTGTGCAGAAACATCATATTTAATAAACTGTAAATAAATTAATAAAATGCTTTATTGCTAAATTATGCTAACAATCATCTAAGCTTTCAGTGGGTTGTAATCTTTTTGCTGACGGGGGTCTTGCCCCAGTGTTGATGGCTGCTGACTGATCAAGGTGGTAATCTGGGTAGATTGGGGTGGCGGTGGCAATTTCTTAAAAGAAGGTAACAGTGAAGTCTGTCACACTGATTGACTCTTCCTTTCATGAAAGTCTGTATCGTGTCATGCTGTTCGAAAGCATTTTAATCACAGTAGAACTTTTTTTCAAAATTAGTCACTCCTTGCACACCCTGCTGATGCTTTATCAGCTAAGTTGGTGTAATGTTCTAAATTATTTGTTGTCATTTCAACAATGCTCACAGCATCTTCATCAGGAGTAATTTTCCTCTCAAGAAACCACTTTCTTGCCCATGTATAAGAAGCAACCTCTCATCCACTAAAGTTTTATCATGAGATGGCAGCAATTTAGTCACATCATCAGGCCACTTCTAATTCTAGTTCTCTTGCTATTTCTATCACATCTGCAGTGATTTCCTTCACTAATATTTTGAACCTAAGTCATCCATGAGGGTTGGAATCAACTTGTTTCAAATTCCTGTTGATGTTTATAGTTTAACCCCTCGTGAATCACAGATGCTCTTAATGGCTTCTAAAATGGTGAAATATGTCCAGTTTTTTATTAACTTTGAGAAAATACATCCAAGGAATCAATCTTACCCTTACCATCATAAATGTGTTTCTTAAATAGAATGAAAAGTCAGAGTTATCCCTTTATTCATAGTTTCAGAATGTATGTTGTATTAGCAGGGATGAAAATATTAATCTCCTTGTACATCTCCATCAGAACTCTGGGCTGACCGGGTGGATTGGCAACAAAAAGTATTAATATAAAGGCCGGATGTGGTGGCTCATGCCTGTCATTCTAGCTCTCTGGGAGGCCAAAACTGGTGGATTGCTTGAGCTCATGAGTTCCAGACGAACCTGAGCAAAAGCAACGACCCTATATCTCCTGAAAATAGAAAACCTGAGGCCAGAGTGAAACAGGGTGGTTGGCACTCCAGCCAGCAGGCCCCAGCAGAGGGGAGAAACTGTCATCTCTGCCCTGGCGTATTGGTGTAGTGGCAGCAGGCAGAAGAGCCAGCGAATTGGAGAGTAGGCAGGAGGTGCCTAGAGGCACCCAGGAGGGTGCACCCTGGAGGCTCCCAGTAGGGCCAGACAGCTTCTGGGGAGAAGCTCCGGGTTGCCAGCTCAGGGAGCTCAGTGGTGTCTCCAATTTGGCCTCTGTCTCCATGCCCTTGCACTTGTGGCTGAACCTGAACCCCATATTTCCCAGGCCTGGTCAGTTTCATGTAAGTTCCCTAGGCCTGGGAAGTGCTGACATTTTGCTCCTTGTGGAAGAGATTGTATCCATTCATTTGTTAGGCTATAGATATACAGTTAGACAAAGGACTCAGAGGCAGGGATTTGGGTTTTTTCCTCTGCCACAAGGTCTGGTACTATTTCTGTATGTTTTTCTGTAAAAAATCCAGTATTACCACTGATCTGTGGTCTGTAAATTCCTTCTTCAAATCCAATACCCAGGACCTAGTGAAGAAATACCAGTAACAAGAGGATTGCGTTAGCCAAAGAGTTGAAGTTTTCTATGAGCGATGATGACGCCATGGCACTCTACCCAGAGTGACAAGAGCTTGAGGCTATGTTTCAAAAAAAAAAAGAAAAAGAAAGGAAAAAAAGAAAAGAAAAGCAATATTTTAAAACAATGTTTTTCTCAATAGTGGGTTCACTCACAGTAAACCATGCTATAAATGGATGGGTTACCAGCCAGGATTTGTTTTTCCTTTGCCATAGGCAAAGTCTATTTAGCATAATTCTTAAGGGTCCCAGGATTTTCAGAATGGTAAACCATCATGGCTTCAGCTTAATGTCACCAGCTGCAGTTGGTTCCTAATAAAAGAGTCTGTCTGTTTTTAAAGCTTTGAAGCCAGGCATCGACTTCATTTCACTTTTCTAGATATGAAAGTCCCAGATGCCATCTTCTTCTGATATAAGATTGCTTTGTCTACATTAAAAACCTGTTCTTCAGTGCACCCACCTTGTTGAGGTTCTTAGCAGGATCTTCTGGAAAACTCCTCCATGGGCACTTGCTGCTTCACCTCGCACTTTTATGTTATGTAGGAACTTATTTTTTACCTTGTGAACCAAGCTCTTGCAAACTTTCTTTTGCAAGTTTCTCACCTGACTTAGTTTTTTAAGGAACTGAAGAGAATTAGGGCCCTGGTCTGGAGTAGACTTCACCTGAAGGGAATGTTGTGACTGGTTTGATTTTTGTATCCAGACCACTCGCCATTCTTCCTATCAGCAATAAGGCGATTTCACTTTCTCATCATTTGCATGTTCACTGGAATAGGCCTTTAATCTCTTTCAAGAACTTTTCCTTTGCATTCACAACTTGGCCAGCTCTTTGGCATGACAGGAACAGCTTTAGACCTATCTGGGCTTTGACATACCTGTCTCATTAAGCTTAATCTTATCTAGCTTTTCATTTATAGTGAGATACTTCCTTTCACTTGAAAACTAAGCAGCCATTGTAGGGTTATGAATGGGCCTGGTTTTAGTATTTCTCTGCCTCAGGGAATAGGTTGGCATGAGGAGAGAGGGACAGACAGGAAAGTGGTTGGTCATGTGGGCAGTCAGAACATATGCTACACGTACTGATTACATTGTTGTTTTGCATGATTTGTAAATCCCTGAAACAGTTACAATAGTAATGCCACAGATCACTGATGGTAGATCATCAAAACAGACATAATTCACATAATAATAAAACATTTAAAAATGTTTACAAGAATCGCCAAAATGTGATATAGAGGCACAAAGTGGACACATGTTAAAAAATGGTGCTTATAGATTTGCTTGAAGTGAGTAAAACTTTAGTCTGTAAAATAAGTAATATGTGAGAAGTCCAATAAAGTGAAGTGCAATAAACCAAAGTATGCCTGTATGCTTCAGCAAGCAAAATTGTTTTAGAATTTAGAATATGTTTGCTAAATATACACCATATATTTAATGTAACTAGGTGAAGTTATCAAAATTATGAAGTATGACTTCACCAGTAGTAGCATACAATAATGAATGTTAACATTCATAATTGGAAAACATACATGCATTTTAATAGTATAGTCTTATTTTTGCAAAGGTTTTTCCGATAATTTTTTTTTTTTAAATCAAGAAATGCCGCCTTTTCTCACAATTGCTCTTGGTTTGCCCCTTAAGGCCCAGTCTGGTTTCTACTGATGTCATATCCTGACGATCCTATTTTTAAACTTCACTCATATAAACTTTGAGTTCCTTTATTATTATCATTTTTGTTATAAACATGTATGTATTGTAATCTTTATGTTAATAATAAATTGAATAAACATTTAAGGTGTGAGTGAGCACTGAAGGACCCTCAGGACTCACGTGTGAGTCAGTCATGTGGCGAGTACAGTGCCCTGGGAGCTGAGAGAGGGACGAGACTGCTCCCTCTCTACACACTGATGACAGCACCCTCAGTTTAACATGTATTGTACTGCATATTTTAAGATAAACTAAACCAAATGCCATAAAATTCAAGAGTGAGTATAAAGGTCCTTGTATGTAAATTGTAGATTAAAGGTAAAGATCACAAATGAGAGCAAACACAAAACAACGACAAGGAATTCTCAACTGTGACTTGATCATTGGTCTTTCTATGAGGTGAATGCAACTGTGATCTGCTGAAATCTGACACTCAAAAGAATTAAAATGCTTATTTCATATATAAAAGGGTATGTATTATTGCTATTCTTTTATTTTAGATTAATATGAGGGTACATATACTTAAGGTAAAGTCCAATTTGCAGTAATAAAATCATTCTAAGTGCATTTTACATTTAGAAATTTGTTTATGACATCATACTTCACAAATTGCAAGTCACTTAAAGGTATTTTAAAATTCTAACTGTATCTCAGTTTTTGAAAATCAGTATTCGTGTTTGTTTTATAGTTTTACATGTATACTAGATATAATTTATAATAAACATATACATAGGTGTTGATGTGCTCATTAGATAGTTTAAGCAATTAATACTAATTCTTTCATGTTATACCAATTTTAAAAAAAAATAACATGTTCAAATATATTTGGAAACCCTTGCATTGACCTGTATGCTTTGGTACAAATACTCAGAGACCTTTAAAACAAAGAGCAAATGGAACTTTACAAGGAAGACTGAGACACTGCCTCAAAGTAGATGATTCATTTCAGTTATGCAGTAGTCCACAGGTACGAAAATGAGAGAAAACAAAAACATTTCATACACTTTATGTATATGTATTGAGCATACAGTATAAAGGATGAAGATGATTCCATCATGACTAAAGGAAGAAGATTGTCTAGGCGAAAGGAAAATGATTAAGAATTGTGTGAAGGTGAAATGTGTATTATTAATTGCAAGGTCATTGAGAATTTGTCCTGCTTCAGCCTAATTTATCTCTCAGTCACTTCCTACTCCAGTAGGGTTAACAAGTGGCTGAACCTAATTCATCCTATCTGTAATTTTACAGTGACAGTAGCACACAATTCTGAGGTTCTTTAGGATGATTTTGAATTGCGGTATTCAAACCGCCTATCACAATACCTGTCACTTTCCAGTCACTGGCTAAACTATTAGCATGGACTCTCTGGTCCTAGGTAGGAGGTTCTTTCCTCTTGCTCAAGATTGGGTTTATAGTGCCTGCATCTTGGTTTAATATGACAGTGATTGCTGAAAGAACAGCTCAAGTGAAGCACCAAGTGTGTGCAATGCTCAACTGGGAGAGGTCATCTAGGGGGGGATGAATGGTCGTAAGGGGTGATTAAGTTATTTCTTAAGAACAATCTACTAATGGCATTAAAAAACAGTCAGGACAATGGTATTTATATGTATATATACACACACACTGCATGTTTTTGGTTACAGGAATAGCTTTGGTAATGCTTGTGTTGGGGCTGTAGATATGCCCATCATCCAAATAGTGTTCATTGTACCTATTAGGTAGATTTTGTTCCTTCTCCTCCTACCCCCTTGCTTGATCTCCACTGAGTTTTACTTCCTTCCAGCACACGTGTGCTCCTCCGTTAGTTCCAATTAAATAGTGAGTACATGTTTTTCCATTCATTAGGTATTTCATTTAGAATAACAGCCTCAAGTTCCATCCAAATTGTCACAAAGGCATTGATTCATCTTTTTTATGGCTGAAAGGTACTCCATGGTATATATACACCAAACTTTTTAATCCACTCACGAATTAACGGGCACTTGGGTTGATTCTATATCTTTGTAATTGGAAATTGTGCTGGAATAAACATTCTGGTATCTTTTTAGTAAAATGACTTATTTTCCTTTGGATACATACCCAATATGGGATTGCTTGATCAAATGGCACGTTTACTTTTAGTTTTGCCATGTAGCTCCAAGGACCTTACTTGGCCTGTGATGCCACCGCTGAGATTCCAGAGTTATTTCTGGGCCCCAAGACCTCACCACTCAGTTTCCATCACTGAGTCTCTACCACTGCTCCTGGGGTGACGGAACCTCCCTGAGGTCTGAAACGTCACCTGGGAGCTCAACGCCCAAAGCAGCCATTACTCCTGGACCTGATTTGTACAATGCCATAGCCCAGTAATCCACAGCCACTGCCTAGACTCTCCCAGCTGCCACTGTGACTGGCTGACCAGAGAAATCCTCCACAACAGCCACTATGGACAGGGTTGCATTCAGTCCCAAACTTGAACTTCCAACCATGAGCTAGGGAATGTCTCTCAAATCTCCATGAAGATCATCCAGTCCTGGTTCAAAGTAATGCAGTCCCGGGGAACTAGGTTAAAATAGAACCATTGTTCTACACAGACTCTCAGTGCACCTGCCTCTCCCCTGACGAGTCGACATTCCAGAATAGATCACTAAAGCTCATCTGGGATTCCCCTCTCCTCCTAACTAAACAGGAATGTCCCAAGCAAAGGAACAGGACATACATATTACCTAATCCACATTCATGAAACTCATCCTATAGAATCTTAGTTAACTGGAAGTGAGAAAAATGTAAAATTTTCAACTTTCAGGAAAATATAAATATATAACACTGAGTTAGAACTATCAGGTTAAAGATTTGCCTTGGAATGATGGCAATCTAGAGGAAAGAAAACTAATATGAGTGGGGAGACAGAGAGAAAGCAAGCCAGCGAGTGCACCAATCTTCTGACACCATAGTATCCTACGAGCACAGGCCTCACTATACATAAAACAATACTTAGGCTTTTTCATCCAAGTTGGTTTAAGTGTGGATTCATACCATTTATCCTGGAAAAAGTTTCAATGAAATGGATGTCTCAACACAGACCAGCTGTTTTCTAGGTCATAAAGAAAACACAATGAAAGGATTAGACGTTAATTCTAAACCGATGTTCTGTTTTTTATTAGTGGCTTTTTCTATATAATCTTACCTTTGGCTCTGTCTTTATTTTTTTTTTAATTGTTCTTTTTTTAATTTTTCTTTTAGAGACAGTCTCACTTTGTCACACTCGGTAGAGTGCTGTGGCATTATAGCTCACAGCAACCTGCAGTTCTTGGGCTTAGGTGCTTCTCTTGCCTCAGCCTCCCGAGTAGCTGGGACTACAGGCTCCCACCTCAACACCCGGGTATTGTTGTTGCAGTTTGGCCTGGGCTGGGATTGAACCGGTCACCCTTTGTATATGGGGCTGATGTCCTACTCACTGAGCCATAGGTGTTCTAGACTGAGTGACACACTAAACATTTCTGAAAAAATTGGAATAATAAAAGTATGCAACAACAACAGGAGTTGTGAAATGTCAATTATCAATAATAAGATTGTTTAAACTAACACATAATCAAGTGCCCATTAATTCATGAGTGCATTAAGAAAATGTGGTGTATGTATATCATGTACATATACCTTCATCCATGAAGAAGGATGATTTAATGCTTTTTGCAATGATATGGATAGAACAGGAGACCATTTTCCTAAGTGAAGAATCTAAAGAATGAAAAACTAAGCACCACATGTACTCACTACTAAATTGGAACTAACCCATGAGCACACATGTGCCTAGAGGGAAGTAAAACTAAATGAAAATCCACCAGGGGGGTAGGGAGGAAGAGAAGACTGAAAAACCTACCTTACAATTACAATGAACATTATCTGGGTGATGCAAACACTTATAACATGATTCAAGCATTATTAAAGTGATCCATACAACTTACAATAAATAAATAAACAAATAAATCAGAAATAACAGAAAATTATTCGTATAACACATTCTATTGTAAAACAGTTCCCACTACTGATTCATATATACTCAGAATAAAATAAAAAATTATTTTACTATTGGCTATTTCACACACAATACAAATAATAAATGTTCATTTCACTAAATTGTATATTTGCCTTGTAATTGCAATGCTCTTTGATACATTAGCATTCAAATAATAATCTCTGATGAATCAATTTCACAGCAACTAATCCTTAAACTACTAATTGACAATTGATAAGCATGTTAATTCATGAATAGCATAGTAACTTTTATGTTAAATGTCAAATGTGTTTCTTAAAATTAAAATTTATTAATAATAAATTCATTACACATATAAGTTCTGTCACCTTATGTTAATTATATTAGATTCTTATCTCAGAAACATATTTCCATGCAATGTTTTAAATAATGATTAAATAATAAAATGATTATGCTGGTTATTTATTTATGAGTGTTTAGGTGTACCTATACAATAGAAAAATTGTGCACTATTTCCTCTTACTAGGAGATTACAGTCTTGAAAAAATTTTCTCTTTCTTATCCTTCCTGTGATGTAGATTTTTTTTTTAGTTAAAAGAAAGGGAAATATAAAAACAAGAGTAGCGCTATGGAGTACAGACATAGAACTCTCACCCACTCACCCAGCAGCCACTTCCTTTTTATGAATACAGAGGAAGAGTATATAAGTAATAAATTATAAAAATGAGAAGAACAAGAAAAATGTGATATTAAAATTCTACAGTAAAGAAATAAGACAAAAAAGATCATGAAAATTTTTTGGGGGGTAGATTAAAAATATTATTCAATTGGTTATGATATTTTCAAAATGAGATTTATATTTCAAATGTTAAGAAAGCCTTTTGAAATTTACACTACTAGTAAATTGTAATTTGTATTCTACTTTGTATTTGTCTTATCCCAAAACTTTTACAAATTTTATGTCCCATAAAAGTAAAAGTTATTTTTTAATTTTCTACTTAAACATATTATAATAAAAGGTGTACATGATACTTACACTGTGTGTCTACAAGTAATCTGAAAATTTAATATTTCTCATATGATCTCCTTTGCAAAAAAGGAAGAGTACATGGAGAGTAATAACACATGTTATTATCATATTGAGAAATGTAAGCAATGTAATATGTTATAATAATGAATTAAAATTGAATTACATTTGAGAAAAGCCACTAAATTTGGTAGGAAGAAAATATTGAGTTTTTAATGCTTGATACTTTAAGGAAAAGTCAGAACAAAAATTTAGAATACTGATATGAAGTGGTTCAATTATGACTCTAGAAACTTAGGTTCACACAGAACCTCAAAATGTGACCTTTTCTAGAATAAGTCTTTATAGTTTATCTACATCTAGTGATGAGGTCATCCTGGAAAGATGTGGGCCTTAAATCCATTGACAAGTCCTTACAAAATTAGAGAACAAAAGCAGACATAGAGAGAAAAGAAGGCCACATGAGATGGAGACAAAGTTTGCGGTCATGCAGCCCTGATTTAGGCAATGTGAGAGATTTCCTTCAGGTACCAGAACTTAGGAGAGATGCATTGAAGTGCTTCTTCCACTCACTTTCCAGAATAAACCAATCCTGGCCCAACTGGATTTTATATTTCAGATAAAGAAAATTTGTACTGCTTCATGGTACCCAGTTCATGTTAATTTTTTATGATAGGCCTGTAAACCAACTACAGAATTTATCATTTTGAGCAGAACAGTATATAATTTAAAAATATGTAGAGTATTAGCAACTATGTAGGAAGTAAATCAATAAGAGTTGTAGGAAAGCATTCAAGATTATCAAGAGTTAAAATATAAAATGTTTTTGAAAATTAGCTGAAAGAACATGAAGGCAAAGAGATAATAGGTTTCAAGTTCATAGTAAAATTGTCCATAATAGAGGCATTTTTAAAGCTAAATTTAAGAATCATAATTTGAGACGTGTACCATAAGCAGGTAAAGTAATTACATATGTTGAAGAAAGGACAAAATACTGGAATTGAGAGAAATGATATGCCTAGAAAGAGTGACATCTTGAAAAATGATAGAGTAGAAAGTTTTAGAAATCAATCCTTTAGTCAAAACATCCCCTGAGGCAGCAAAAGCTATCAAAATCATGTACAGTAGAATCTCTGTAAGTTGATCACCCAAGGAACAGTAACAAACTGGTCAACCTACAGAGGTGGTCAACATGAGGACTAAGCCTACTGTACTGATACTTATATATGGTGCATGTCTGATCTATGAAAATTAGGTCACCTGAAGAAAGTAGTCAGTCTTGGGAGCTGGTCATTGATGGAGGTTCTAGTGTATTTTGGAACACAGGAGTCTAGTTTAGCACTTGTAGTGTTTCATGAAGAAAGAAACTAGTAGATGTTTGTGATTTGGGGCATTATGTAGAGTAGCTGCCATAGTCCATCCTCAACTCTTATTGCTGGCGGTAGCCTGGGGCAGAATATTGATGACAGATTGGGCAATAAGGACCATGTCTCACGAAAATTGGTGGTTTACTTAGGGACTGGCATGGAGGCTGGTTGCTCTTTTCAATTCTCTCACATTGAATTAGCTTACCAATTTGTAAATGCAAAATAAATTAAATAAATACATGACTTTATTTTTTCTTTATTTTATCCAAACATTTAAGTAATTCTCAAGTGACTTACTGATCATGAAAATACCAGAACAGAGATTTTAGTAACCACATATAACAAAAAGTACAGTCTTTACAAAATAGCTTTTTAAAGTTACTAAATAGACAACTACAGCCCTCATTAAGCATCAACAGCAATTTCTGAAGATGAAGAAAATATATTTCTAAAATTAAAACTTTATAATACTTAAAATGTTCAGTTCTCAAAAACAATTTGTAAAGAATACAAGAAATGGGAAAATACGGCCCTTTGACAGAGTAAAAATAGAAAGCAGCCATCTCTAAGGAAGCCCAGATTTTATACACTTCAATTTTCTTAAATAGCTCTAAGAACTAAAGTAAATCATGAACAATGAGCAAAATAATAACTTGGAATGTAATATGTATCTAAGTTAACTCGCCATGATACCTAGCAGGCTACACAGCCAAAAGCAACCTCTTAATGTATCAGTAAACAAGCCCTTTGGGGCCCTAATGAAGACAGAGTTGACATCATAGATACAGCCTGCTGGTAATGATTCAACACCTAAAGGAAGAAAGCCTCCATTGCCCATTCCCTAAGATTGTGTAATGGTCTCTAGGAGGAAGTGGTCATTAAATAGTTTAAAAATGTGCATCAGCAATGCTATGCATAGAATTGAGGATAATAAAATTTACTGGGATGAGAAAAGTGACTCTTCACTAGACAGACTGTAGTCATGAGAAATTGAAGATAATATTTCTGATATAGATAGAAATGAGGATTTCTTGGCCATCTATGATGTATAAATATTGTAATTTTGTTACTGGTACATAACATTTGTTGTACCTTGCATATGTTCTTATGATTTGTAATTATCTGTTACATAAAATTTCTTGTACCATAAGATGTTAAAAAAATAAATGCTCGAATTCCTTTATAATTCAAAACAAGTACCTAAATATAAAGGAAGTTAAAAATGAATTAAAAAATTAAAAAAGATGTTTTCCTGAAAATTTGAGCCAAAAATGTTGGTGCACATTATACACAGGAACACACATGGCAAAATACAGTATATGTTGCTTTCAAGAGATTAATTTTAGACCCAAAAACACAAATAGAGAATGAAAGAATAAAGGATATTTTATGCAAATAGGCAATACCCCAAAGGGAACAAGAATAGCTATACTAATATGAGAGAAAGTAGATTGTGGGTCAAAAACTGATATGTAAGGCAAAGAAAATCACTATATATGCATGAAAATGTCACTTTACCAAGAAAATATGACAGTTACATAACCCCTTTGTATCTATTTCTGCCTAATACATTTACCAAAGAAGAAAGTCACAAAATGTATGAATCAAACACTGACAGAACCAAAAGGAGACAAATACATTCTATAGTAATAGAGACTTTAATACTCCACTTTTAATAATGGGTAGAACATCTAGATA
Source organism: Arctocebus calabarensis (assembly GCA_963573935.1). Classification (NCBI taxonomy): domain Eukaryota; kingdom Metazoa; phylum Chordata; class Mammalia; order Primates; family Lorisidae; genus Arctocebus; species Arctocebus calabarensis. The sequence continues at coordinate 45,210 of CAUYON010132387.1, forward strand.
GAAGATTGCTAAGGAAATAGGGCTTGAGCAATGCCATAAGCCTAACAAACACGAATCACTATCCAGTATCAGCAAAACATAAATTCCTCTGAAATGCATACGAAACATTCTCCAGAATAGACCACATATTAGGTCACAATGCAATTCTAATAAAATTAAAAACAAATCTTAATTATGTAAAACACCTTTTCTGACAACCAAGGAATAAGCCTTGAAGCAGCAGAAGGAAAATTGGAAAATTTATTTGGAATTTTAACACTCTTAAACAATGGATCAAAAAAGTAGATACTAGTAAAATTAGAAAACTTTTTAGAAATGAATACAAGATAATCCACAACATGTCATAGGTTATAGGATGTCGCAAAAGCACAACTGAGTAAAATTTATGGCTGTAAATGTCTACATTATATAAGAAGAAGGATCTCAAATTAATTCCCAACTTTACAAATTGAGGAACCATAAAAGGAAGAATAAGGTAAACACAAATCCAGAAGAAGATAGGAAACTGTATCTCAACAGAGATAAATGAAATAGAGAACAGAAAAACATGAAGCAACTAAATGAAATAGAGAATTGATTCTTTGAAAAGATCAACAAAATTGTCAAAACTAAAAGAATAAGTGAAAAGCAAATAACTAAAATTAGAAATGAACATGGAGACAAAATGATTGACTCTAGAGAAGTGAAAGAGATTATAAATGAATGATTTTGTATGCTAACAAGTAGATAATGTGTAAGAAATGGGAAATTTTTAACATATAAAAATTAACAAAATAAAGTCAAGAATTAAAAAATTGAACCATTGATCAAAAACATCTAAACAAAAAATTGTCTAGTACCAATTGACTTCACTGGTGAATTCTGCCAAACATTTAGCAGGAAATAAACCAATCCTCTTTAAAACATTTCAAAAAAATAGAAGATGAGATAGAACATTTCCTGACATATTGTATAAGGCCAGTATTTCCTTGATGTCAATCCCAGAGGAGCATTCCTCAAGACATGAAAACATAAAGGTCAATATTTCTTATGAATTCGATGTCAATATTGACAATAAATAGTAATGAACATTAAAAGGTTTACATATCTTATACAGTGGCATATATTCCAAGAGTGCAACTGCTATTTATTAAAAAGAAAAATAACCAATATAATGGAGCACATTAATAGAACAAAAGAAAAAAAAAATGACACAGGATTATCTCAGTAGATACAAACGCCTTTGTCAAAAGGCACTTGACAAAGTTCAAAATTCTTCCATAATGAAAACACTCACCACACTAGGAATAGAGGGAACTTCCTTAACATATAAATTTCCTTTACAAAAAGCCCACAGCTATTGTCACAGTCAATAGTGAAATGCAAAGTGAAGTCAAGAGTACATAGGCTTTCACGCGCTGCTTTCCAGCATAGAGAACAGAAAAATATGAAGCAACACCAAAGGAAATAGAGAATTGATTCTTTGAAAAGATCAACAAAATTGTCAAAACTAAGAGAATAAGTGAAAAGCAAATAACTAAAATTGTCCTGGAAGTTCTATCCAGGAAATTGAGGAAGTAAAAAGAAATAAAACCCAGTTCAGTTGGGAATGAATAAATACAATAATCTTTAATACAAAGAACATAATTTTATAGGCAAAGACCCATAGGATCCTAAAGAAAGCTGTATCTGGTTTTTAAATGACTAGGGAAGAGTTGTGTTTTTTGTAAACAATTGTCACAGCCTCACATGAGTGTTTATTTTTCTACAGGAAGTAAATAACTCACATGATCCAATAGAATTTTTAAAATAGGAATTGCGGAGGTTATTGTGTCTACAATTATTTGACACATAATTTTAATTGGGCAATAGGACATTTCTGCATTCTTTCTAGAGAAATACTTTACATGTTTAATTGGGATCAGAATTTAAAACATGTAAAGCTCATCCCTATTAAAACCACTAAACAAAAGTTAATAATTTGCAATATAACAAATTATTCAGTTTTTCTATGAGAATCTAGATTTTTGACAAGTTCCAACTCTTAATGTATAGAAAATTTCAGAGCTATATACAGGAAAATTTCATGTAAAACTCATGTAAATTTCAGAGCCATGTTTTAAAAAAAGTGCAGCTCTACATTCCACGAACATAAAGCATATTCATAAATGCAAACTGATTTATAAAACAAACCTTGCTTTTCTAAGTAGAGAATAAGCTCATTATATGTTTTCCTACTTAAGCTATTCATTGTCTTTATATAATGTTCACTAAATATAGGCTTTTTAGAATGATATCTAAAATACAAATAATGTTGACATAGATATTATTTGGATGTTTTATTCCAAATAAATAATTATTGCTTGAATTCAAGGGACATACCAAGACTATAATCATACCATAATAAGTACATAATGTATTAAGAAAAGGTCAGCAGCAATAAATAATTTCTACCCTTTTTTATTTATGCATAATGTCATAGACATCATTACTGACTACATTACCATCTATGTAATTCCCTAATTCAATTTAACTGTCATTTATTTGCATTTAAAATACACTATTACTTCTTCTCTTGACAATATGTTAAATTAAATATTCAGGAAACTATTTCCATTAAATACACTTAGAAATGTTGAATATACAAAAATACTTTTACGTTTTTCACTGAGTACATAAAAAAAATAATAAACCAAATAGAGAAATGAAGAGAAAGCTAAAAATATTTCCCCCAAAATACCCACTTAAGTGAAAGATTACTTTGTAATTTTTACTGATACAAGGTATTTGGAGCCTTGGATATTAATGTTTTATTGAAGATAAAGTGTTTAACTCTGGCAAGCTTTTCTTAGGTGAAGTGCTGGAAGCATATTAAATAGTACAAAAGCTGGGAACATTGCTAGACTAAGTGAAAACATAGCAAGGAAAAAAAATCTATGCCAATGGATGTCTACAAAGCAACTTTTACATCTTAGTCTTTAAAATTGTGAGGGTTATAATAAGAAAATTTCCCTTTAAGTTAAGCTTATCCTCACATTAGTTCCATAACTGACTGCTCATGATGTGTATGATCTAGGAAATCCAAGACCACGGAAACAATTTAAAGATACTGGTTTTGTTAGTTTTGTCATTTGGTACAGGGAAGACACAAATACAAATTTCTATTGAAGAATATTCCCATAAGCCATTTCCTTCAAAGTTCTCATAAGTTAAGAATGAGCTTTTGATAAAAAACAAAGCAATCAACATAAGTAATTGTCATAGAATAGTGAGCAACAGGCTAGTAAATCAAGGTATCCAAATGCTAGGAGATTCAGACAGTCTGTTAAACAAATATGCCCAAAATACACATGAATATGAAAAATGCAATTGAAAACAATACCATAAATGTATAGGAAGATCAAAACATAGGTGTATATTTGTAAAAATTATCAAATTGAATTTTTAAATTAAAAATAGCATGATTAATAATAACAAAAAATAAGTCAACCGATTATAGTTGAAAATAAACTTATTCATCAGAAGATGTTTCTCAATTAATTATTCAGACTATAGAGAGGTGAGAGTCATAAAAAGGAAGGTCCTGGGAGATAAGGAGAATAGTATAATAAGATCTAGTATACCGCTAATGGAAGTTTCAGGAAGAGACCAGAAAGAAAAATAAACTACCACAACCAGTTGGGAATCATCCCAGTTACAAGGAGTGTTCAATATAAAAAAATCAGTAAATGTGATTGGTCACATAAACAGAATTAAAAACAAAAACCATATGTTCATCACAATACATGTTGAAAAAGCATTTGATAAAACCCAGTACCACTTCCTGATAAAAACCCTCAACCAACTCGGCATAGGAACATACCTCAAAATAAGAAAAGCTGTATGTGACAAACCCCTAGCCAACACCTTCCAGAATGGTGAAAACCTGCTATCAGTCTGAAGAGTACTCAAAAAAGTCAAAGTAGACTTACCATTCAATTCAGCAATCTCACTCTTGGATATTTACCCAAAGAGAGAGAAGTAAGTTTACCAAAAAGACCCCTGCACCAGAATGTTTATCACAGCACATTACACAATAGCAAAGATATGGAATCTACCTAATGCCCATCAACTGATAAGTGAATAAATAAAATTATGGTGTATATGTAAGTACATATATTAGTACACATGCACAATAGAGTACTATTCATCTATAAAAGAAATGAAATGTTTTACTTTTGTAATCTGAGGGAACTGGATATCATTTTTTTAAGTGAAATATTTCAAGAATGAAAAATGAATACCACATGTCCTTACTTATGTGTGGGAAGTAAACAAAGAAAATATATGTTCATAAAGAGCAGTAACAGATATTGGAAACTAAAAAAGAAGGAAGATGGGAGGAAGATGAGGGATAAAAGTCTGTCTATCAAATACAATGTATATATACATTCTAGTATTGGGTACCCTGAAATCTCTAACTTCAACATGACGCAATTTATTCATGTAACAAAAAGTACCTTTATCCCTAATTTTTAAAATAAAAATTGTTTTGTTCATTAAAGAACACAGATTAGATCTGGGTCTATGAAATGATTATAGAAATTTCTACTACATATATGCTATATATATAAATAAATACTATCAATATTTTTAAAAATATAAAAAAAAGAGAAAACAAAAACCTGTGTGTTTTCAAGAGACATAAATTTTCTACCAGTGGTGGCACCTGTGGCTCAAGGACTAGGGCGCCAGCCCCATTTACTGGGGGTGGTGGGTTCCAACCCGGCTCCAGCCAAAAACTGAAAAAAAAATTTTTTTCTACCAAAACAAAACAAAGGACCATCTCACTCAGAATCACGGATGAAGAACTTCTAAAGAGAAATTTGCACATTGAAGTTGTCATTGTTCTAATTTTTATTTTATTGTTGGGGATTCATTGATTGTACAAAGAACCAGGATACATGGGTTGCATTCATCTCTTTATTTATTTAATTTTTTGAGACAGAGTCTTACTCAGGAGAGTGCCATAGCATTGTAGCTCACAGCAACCTCAAACTCTTGGGCTCACGAGATTCTCTTGCCTCAGTCTCCAAGTAGTTGGGACTAAGGCACCCGCCCCAATGCCCAACTATTTTTAGAGACGGGGTCTCTCTTTGCCTCAGGCTGGTCTGGAACCAATCCACCTGCCTCAGCCACCCAGAGTGCTGGGATTGCAAGCATGAGCCACTGTGCCCAGCCCATCTGATTACATTTATTGTTTACATTTTTTTTAAAGGAACCGGTACATTGATCAAATTGAATTATGCTGAATGCATTGGAAATTTACTGTAGTAAATGTTTTTCCTCTATTAAAATAATCCTGTTAACACTATAAGCGTAAATGAAGACGTTAGTATTTAGAATAAATGTCCTGAGTTCTTAAGTGATATATCTCTGATATAGAGTCCAAGATCAATACACTACAAAGCTAACAATTTATGGCACGTTTTTTCACATTTAATTTATTAATTAAAAATGTATTAAAATTCGTGAAACTGTTTGTTTCACTTCATTGACAAAAACTGAAAATTATATTAAATATAAGCGATAATTGTCACTAATAATATCAACCAAATGAAATTTTAAGACCCATAGCTAAAAATATGAAAGAACAAAAGACCTGAAAGCTTAGTAGCAAATGTAACCTAACAATATCTAAAATGATTTGGTTTAAAATCCATAGAGAAAGAGTTTTAAGAAAACACTCCGGTGTTGTTATTTCCATCTTATACATATTCTCAGTGGCCAAAAGTATTTTTAGATTTAGAAGAAAGGAAGAAAAAAATATGTACATATACATATATATATCTGCTGTTTGAGACTTAATTCCAAATGTGCTTGCATTTGTTTATGAAAAATTTTTAAAAATCATAAATTTTTATTCCTGAAACTTAAGCCATCTGTGTCTGTAAAAGATGAAGAATAGACATATATTGGATAATAAAGACTAAAGTTCAGATGCCAGTAGAAATTGAACATGTACAGAATTTAATTTATTTTACTGTGGACCAAATTTTGAACATATTTTTCAAGATAAATTTTAACAGGCTGTCCTATGAGGATGCTTTCTATAATCAAGAGGATGGCTATCGATTCGTCTTATTCCTAAACATGCATTTCATTTCCGCATTGAGAAATGAAATCTTCCTATTTTTGAACAAGGGCTTGATTAGGGGCTTGCTTGACAAACTGAATGCAGTAGGTAAGATGTTCTGGGTGTAGATCATGAGAATTTTGCAGTTTCTACCTGGCCACTCTTTTATATCCGTAAGAGGCTTTATAAGAGGACTCAGTTCCCAGGAAAGAATATATGAAGAGACACTGACACCACACTGAAGGAAGAGAGTCCAATCTGTGCCGACTATCCAGTTATTTCTCACAAGAGGTGGAAAGTAATTTGTCTCTGACCCTCACACCAGAGGAGGCATCAGCTGAATACCACTGAGTAACTCAGCTTTCACTGTGTGGGATAGAATTGTCCCACTGAGCTCTGCTCCATTTTCCGATCTAGAAAATTACAAAGTCTATTAATAAGTCTATTAATGTGACTGATTTTTATTTTATTTTATTATTTTTTTTTTTTTGCAGTTTTTGGCCGGGGCCAGGTTTGAACTCACCACCTCTGGTATATGGGGCTGGCGCCCTACTCCTTTGAACCACAGGGGCCGCCCCAGTGACTGATATTTTAAATCCAAAATTTGTGCAGTTTTTTTTAGGCAGCATTGATAATGAAAATGTTAGGAAAGCAAAAACTCATTTGATAGTTTTCACAATCTGCATTCAAACTATGACATTAATTGAACAATTAAATGAATCATCTTGATGCCAGAATTTTAGGTTATTTGTCTCCGCGATTCTAAGAAGGAATCTACGGACCACAAGAGTAGTGGTAAGTCAGGATTTATTTACAGGAAAGAAGAATTAGAAGTACAAGAAAAACCAAACCTCCAGGCAAAGAGGACCCAGGAGGGGAATAAACTCTCCTGCTCCCTTTCCAAGGTCTGCGTTGGAGGGGAACAAGCTCTCCTGCTCCCTCTCCGAGATCTGCCTCTGAGCTCTCTGCTCAGGGGTTTATATATTCCCTGGGGTTGTTTTGCCAAAATTTCTTAGGGCATGGGTCTTCCTCAGTGACAGCCAGCTGTACAATGAAGACCCAGGCCCTGGAAACTGACATGACATTGGCCAGTCAGATGTGCACCAGGAGGAGACAGCAAGGCACCGTCCATGAAATGTACCAGCCACAAGAGCAGGGAAGGGGACAACAAGGCACCAGTGTCTTCCGCTCAGGTGTCTGGCCCTTCCGGCAAGCAGGTTCCTCCATCCCCCACAGCCAGGTGGCGGTTGTAGGGCCACCTTGTCCTGCATCAATCTCAGTGGCTCAGACCTGCAACTCAGGTGGATGCCTGCAAGAAGCTGATTCACAATATCCAAATGATCTCTTGGTTTTAGTGTTTATTTTTATTTATAGTCTAGTATAAAACAGTTTCTAGCTGTAAATAGTAATTATGAAATGAAAGCATTAATATATCATAATTATTTCATTTTCTTATTTGTTTATTTGATTTTTTAGCGAAAAATACTTTTGGCCACTGAGAATATGTAGAAGACGGGTCTTGCTCTGTTGCCCAGGCTGGAGAACAGTGGCATGAGCATAGTCACTGCAGTCTCCAACTCCTAGGGTCAAGTGATCCTCCTGCCTCACCCTCTGGAGTAACCAGGATTACACATGCACACTACCCACTCCGGGCTATTAATTTTACATTATAAAAATTGAAACAACTGTGTTTTTATTTAAGGTATAAAAGTGTGCATTTCTGACTTCATTTATTTATTCATAGTGTTCACATTTATTTTCTGATGGGATAGTTCTTTTTCAGCATTTTATGAAATTTGAGACATTTACCTTTTAAAGTTGCCTGTTCCTACAAATGTTTTAAATAGGGATGCGCATTTTTAAAGAAATTGTATTTGGCCTTTGTATGCTGGCTGTAAGATAAAGTCCTGGAACTTTACCGAGGGACATACAGCTCAGAATGGTCATCACCAGAAGGAATAATTCATTTGACAGATCAAATAAATAAAGTCATATCAGGCCTGAGGTGAAAACAATATAAAGTAAGGCAAACTATGAATTCACATAGCCAGGAATGTGCCAAGTGAGGGATTCTACATATTCATTGTACGCTGGGTAGGTCTGTCAGCTCAAAGCTTCTGAATCTTTTATCTGCATGGTCTGGCTTCATAAAGGGAGATTTTTAAACACAAATATAGTCTAGCAAGGGGTAGGAATGAACAGGGAGACGGGAAGGGGAGGGGGAGGGAGATTGTTGGGAACAGGGATGGCATTTGGAGGGATCTCATCTAATGTGCACAAGGCAATGGCATATTTCAAAATAACTAAGGGGAAATTTTAATTGTTTACCACAAAAAATAAGTAAGCAAGGTGATGGCTATGCTAATCAGTTTGATTAAGCATTCCACATTGTATAACAAATCATCACATTGTGCTCCATAAATGTAAAGTTATAATTTTAATTAAGAGTTAAATAAAAAAAGGAAAAAGAAATGAGATTATTATGCAATCAAAATGATAATAAATACAGTAATTCTAACAAGCCTCATTCTAAAATAGTGCCACTTACATTGCCTAAGGAAAAAGTTATACTTGAGAAATATGAAACTAATTCAATCATATCACTGACTTGCTACAGTGTGTAAGAATACAGAGACAAAGGACACAGGTGCCTGTGCCATATGGTAGTAGAGGAATCAGGAGTTTATGTAAAGTTTGCAAATTCATTGCTATAAGATCAATGATAGCAAAAGGAAAACTTTATATAACCTGCCCCAGTGGGTCGAAAATGCATTTATAGACTAGTAAATGATTAAGCAGGATTTTGCATGGAAAACAGGAGGAGTTTAAGAGGTGGAAGTTAGAGGAGAGAATGCAAAAAGTGTAATAGGCTGCCATATATATATATACACACACAGAGAGAGAACAAGAAAAGAATATTACACACCCATGGAAATATCTGGGGATGGAATGTGTGGGATGTAGGCCTAAAGATAGAATATTATCAGTAGACATATGACAGAAAGCAGCCATTTAATTGTTGGAGATCTCAATATTAAAATACCTGAGTTTTTAAATTTGTCTTGTTTTAGTTCGTTTTTGGATGGGAGATAATGTTGATGAGAGTTAAAAAGTTCAGGACCAGAATCCCAGACTCTGCTTTCCCATGTTAGTTCTGTTGTTTGTTATCTGAGTGACTGTGCACAGGTTACCTAATAAATCAGAGTGGGAGTTGCCTTACTCAAGGACAGTTGTGTGTCCTAATTAGATAATCTACATAAAGCAATTGAAAAGTACCTGGGTTATAGGATATACCTACTATTATAGGCATTTTATTATTTGTATCCTGTAGCCAGGTTTTGTTTTTGAGATTTCTTATTTTTGAGATGGTTTATTTTTGTATAAAGGCAGAAATAATTCATGATATAAAACAAGCAGAAGAGCTAGTGATGAATCAGAAGTGAATAATATTAAAGAAGTACAAACAAGATAACAGGATTAGTGAGTAACTGAATGCAGGTATTGAAGAGGCGATTTTTTTTGTGGAGACAGAGTCTCACACTATCACCCTTGGTAGAGTGCAGTGGAGTCACAGCTCACGGCAACCTCCAGCTCTTGGGCTTAAGCGATTCTCTTGCCTCAGCCTCCCAGGTAGCTGGGACTACAGGCCCCCGCCACAGTGCCCGGCTAATTTTTGATGCAGTTCGGCCGGGGCTGGGTTTGAACCCGCAGCCCTTGGTATATGGGGTCGGCACCCTACTCGCTGAGCCAGAGGCGCTCCCCTGAAAAGGCAATTTTAAAATAATTTCCACAATCAGCTTCTTTCCTGGGTAACTGATTCAGTGGTGTTTATATTAACCAAGACGGATAATATAAAATTAAAAAAGCACTTGGGAGAACCATATTGACTTAATTTTGGAGATATTATATACATATCCCATACATACTTTAAAAATTGTGTGTTTTATCTCAGGCAAGAGTTATATAATATATGGCTTGGTGGAAACATTCGTTAAGGGAATTCATGGAGAAGGAATAAACGAAATGTTAAAAATACCATTTAAAGGTTGAGTGAAAGAAGAGACATGAAACAAAGAAAAGCAAAAGAGGGTGAGGTAGGAAATATGTTATCATATTCGAAGGGTCAGGAGAAAACTTCTAAATACGGATCAAAAATGTTTTCATATAGTAAACGAGAAAATATGATGAAGGTAATGTCAATCAGGTTGATAAAAATATCTCAGATTGCATGTGAAGCCCGCACACTGTACCCCATGGTTGAACTAATGCACATAGCTATGATTCAATAAAAAAAAAAAAGAAAAGAAAAATAATGTTGTCATAGAAACAAGAAGAACGAAACATTTTAAGTCAGAAAATGGTCAACGGGTGTCGAATACTAAACAGAGATCAAATATGTGGAAATTAGTGTAGCTTGATAGGACCTCTTGAAAATAACCAATACCAATAAAAAAAAATTAGGTTGCTTTTTAGTATCATTATTCTGGAAAGCATAGAATGCTAAAGGCTGAAAGTAACCAACTTTAACCTGTCAGTTCACTTGTTTAATTTTATTCCTTCTTATCTATCAGGGAGCAGATGCTATTTAATAATTTACTCATGTTTAACTATTTTAAAATTGATATTTACCTGTTTTTTCAAAATGCAAGGCCACTTAATGTATGAGAACATCCTTAGACAAAGATATTTTCTAACATTATAGATGTATTATGTCATGTGTTAATTTATAACTACTACTTATATGTAATATATTTATAAAAATGGATACAATTATTAAGAATGTAAAAAGTATTATATTCAGGTGTTATTTTCAAAACGTACATAAAATAATCATATAAGGCTAGAATAATTGTCTATAATGATTTATTCAAATTCAAAATTAATATTTATTATTTATATATTATTAAAATAAAATTAAGATATAATGAGCAACTGCATTTTTTTAGCAATGGTACCAATATAAAAAAAGCAGGACACAGCTTTGATATTAGCATTTAAAATCTAACTGGAGGGGACATTTCACTTTTTAGTGGAAAAATTGGTTTACCCATGGATGTAAGGACTTCTGAATACAAACACAGACAGAATTTATGCCTCCCTCTGTGTAGATATAGCTATATTTTTATGTGGCTTTATATAATTCTACCCCTTCTAAAAATTACCTGAAGTAATATCTCCAGTTTTACTTATTTCCATTGATGTAAATGAATTATATTTTATTTTAACCATAAAATGGAATTAAACTAAGTTAACTTTAATAATGCAGTTATAGATACAGTGTAGATATTATGCATAATAATTTTGGTACTTTATTAATCAAAAATAAAATGTGCCTAAAAACTGATTATTGAGAAAAATGCTATTTTACATTTTGGTGTGTATTATAAGGTCTGTCCCTGTATGGATCACATTAACAAACCTCACACTAACCATGATTAAAACTAAAATTAAACTGTATAATAAAGAATGTAGTTAGAAATGATCTTACTTTTTTGTGATATTACTTGGAACAAATCACTATTCAAAGTGTTGCATGTACATCTTTTAAAAGTATAAATCATTTTCAAAATGCATAGAAATAAACATCTTAAATTTTATGACTCTGAAATAATTTAGCGATCAGTGTATTTCATTTTTAGTTTTATTCACAAATCGTAAGAGCTATTCTTACATGAAAATCACAATAGTTACACCTGGAATTTATTAAAATAAAGACTGGTTCAGGGTAGCTGACATTTTGGTTTGGGATTCGATTTTACCTGTTTAAAAAAATCTTCATATTATATTCGCAAATAAACTCTTTGTACCTAAAACATACTGATGGAGTAGTTGCAAGGAGTGTTGCTTTTAGTAGGGATATTTGTTTTACATCATTAACGGATTTTAATGAAAGTAAGATTGCAAAACACCGTATAAAATATAATCATCCCTTCCAAGGTAATGTATTTCCTTTTTGCTACTTATCTACTTTGAAAGATAGAATATTAACTAACCATTTCATTTTCTTTGTCTTTGTCTTTTAAGGCACTGTACAAATTATATGAAAAAGTAAAACTTGCATGAGGACTGACAATTAAGTTCATGAACTCATCTTAGATAAAGTGCTATGTACCTCACTGCTGAATATCACTGAGGTCACCTTCAAAGTCCTCCCCTTGCAAAGCTATGCACCAATGCCAGCACCCAGTCCACACTTCAAGGCAATTTCGAAACTCAGGAATAAGCTGCCATTGTAGGGTGCACAAACACACGCAATAACTATAACGAACCCCACTCAGCAGGACACCACCACATGTCCACACAAATACCCCTGCGAGACACAGATATACCAAGGTTATGTAACCTTACTGAACCGTTTGTACAGTGCTTCCAGTGTAACTGCATGATGGCAAGTTTTAGAATTTAATTATCAGAACTTGTATGGTGGTCATTTCAGAAAAAAAGAATTCCACAATTGCTTGAAGGTTACACTAAGTGCTGGCATTGGTGCATAGTTTCTCAAGGGGAGTAGTTGAAGGTGACTGCAGTGATATTCAACAATGAGGTAGGTTGCTCTTTTTCTAAGATGAGTTGGTGAGCTTAATTTTCTGACCTCTGATAACTGTAGTATTAATACCAAACCATTAGTTAAGCCACATGATCTCTATTTGGAATGGAAAAAGGCATAAACACTTCTGAAATCACAAAATTTTCAGGAATATTTTATTTATACCTTTAATGAAAATGTACATAATCTTGTTCAATAGTTCTCAAAGAACTACGAAGTTGGATTTAAATTAACAACCACAGTTTGAAGAACAACAAACAAAATAAGGAATTTGCTATTCACTACTTAATTTTTTCCATTAAAATAAGACATGTTGAGCCTTAAGCAATTTCAAATTGATTTTAAAATATAACCCCATACAATTTGTATATAGTTCATAAAATGTTATTTTATAATTTTCAGCTTAGAATCATGACTAATAAATTTCTAATATGAGATTCCTCTATTAGATGGAATATTACAGCACTTTACATGTTTAATATAAATCAAGTTGGAGTATATGTACCCAAATCTGGAAAACAGAGGGTGAAAAAGAGTTGGGGTAAATTTTGAGTAGTGAAAACATACACAATTAAAGCAGAAAAAATATGTTATGCAATGAGTAGCTGTTGCCAAAATTAGCAAATGTGTTGAATGATATATTTTTTAAAAGGTCAGATAATTTTGATAAACTGAAACATTACTGCAACTATAAAATTTATAGTTAGAAAGTGTTTTTACATATTATATGCTTGGTAAAACCTACAAATCATGTTTTCCAAAAAACAGTCCTTTCGAGTGAATGAGGATTCACAGATGATTTGTCTTAGTCATACATTGAGTCATGTCATAAATAAGGTCCACATAAAGAGAAAGTTGCCTAAATAAATGTCCCATTGACATATAATTTAAGGATCTATGGGGATTATATGAAGTCATGAACTTTGGATTTTCTTTTACATGATTTATTTATATGGTCCTAAATTAAAATAATGTCATTCAGGTCCTTTAGATATTCTGAAAAAGTACTTATGCAAGACACATAGATCACCTACAAAATTAGAGATGAGTATCAACCAAACGGAAACGAAATATTCTTTCACCAAATTGCCCATCTTTTTCATCATCTAAATTGTAATTGTGCAGGAAACAAAGTTTTCGATCTCTGATAAAAGTGGAATATATTTTAAGAGATTTATTGGATTGGAAAATTATATACTAGTATAAAATTAGAATGATTTAAAATATAGATTAGTGACATGACATCAATATATAGCGCTAGTGATTTTTGTTAACACAAAACACTTCTTTTATTTTATTTATTATCACAGAACTCAATACATGTATTTGTTTTAATGATGTATTTCCTTTGAAATTCCATGAGAAAAGTTAATACAAAATACCCTGAAATTTCAATTAACATTTCAAATATATTTAACTTAAATAATCAGTAAATAACTTAAGATAAAATCAGTGATTTGATAACTAATTATATTAGTTATATAACTATAATTATATTATATTTCATAAATGATTATAATTTCTTAATGACATCCACTTTCTAATTACATCATTCTTTACACAAAATAAACTTTGATTTAGCACTTTGCAGTTAAAGAACACAGAACACCTGTGGTTTGAAATTTGAAATGATATATTGAGTTTCTGTTGCTATTTTAATTTATTGTTTCTTTATTCCAAAGCTTGAAATACAAAACTTTAATATAGCATTCATACTGTGCTAAAATGCAATCATTCTCGGCTCAAGTGAGGGTCTCATCATGTTATCACGAGATTGTAAACAGCTTATTATGCACTAGAGCAGTATGGACACCTTTTAAAAAACCTTTTAAATGGTTACCATGCTGAGCTCAAATGAGACAATTATGGATTTAAATGGATCTTAGTAGTAATAAAGGAATTATGAATGTGTTGAACAATGAAACATACAAGTCTTCCAAAGCAGTGAAAATGTAGAATGTGTATTTTATTCCTAAAATTATATTTACATGTCTTATGTTTTATTTTATCAAAATTAAAAAACATTTGATAAGCCATTTATCAAATATTGGCATTGAAACACATCATGATATTTTAAAGATAGTCTAAGAAACATGTATTGTTGATTAATTGCATAATCTTTGGAATTTTATTATTTGGCACTAATGCATCTGCCATTGTACAGGCCAAAATCTATTTTCCGTTATTTATTGTATCAGTATTAGAGCAGCAGAGTAGCTGGAGGTTGTTGCTGAAGCAAGTAAAGAGAGAAAGAACAAGTCAAATTTTATCAAGGAAGAGAAAGTTTATTTTAACGATCTGGATAGCAGGCCAAGCTCTGCCCTCGTGACTGCAGGCACCATGGAAAGCACTGACTAAGTTTTATAGGCAACTTGGAGGAGTATCAGCTATTTCTTGGAACTCTCCCAGGGTGTTAGTTGACTTTGTTCTTAGAAAAGCCCACCTGCAAGGTCTTAAAAAGAACCCACAAGCAAGGTCTAAATCAGCCTTAGTCCCATAATAGCCCAGGTTGGCCTGACCCTAACCCGTCCAAAATAGGCTGACTTCATTCCATCATCCGCCCTGCTGATACCTCGCTAACAGTCTAACATTATAATATTAGGGTAGAAAGGGCTCTAGAGTTTTGATTTTGCAACAAGGGAAAATGATTTCTTTTTCAAGTCCATGAACTTTCCATTTTTCTGTTGTCTTGTTCACTTAGTAAGGCATAGAATTCTTTTCTTGCCATTTTCAGAACTATGGACTTCAGAATTCCATGCACAAAACATTAGGCAGCATTCTTTTTTTTGTGTGTGTGTGTGTGTGTGTATGTGTGCGGGGGTGTGTGTGTAGAGACAGAGTCTTACTTTCTTGCCCTCCGTAGAGTGCTTTGGCGTCACACAGCTCACAGCAACCTCCAACTCCTGGACTTAGGCGATTCTTTGCCTCAGCCTCCCAAGTAGCTGGGACTACAAGGCGCCCACCACAACGCCCAGCTAGGCAGCATTCTTAAAAGTGCTTACCTCTGGTACATGTAGTTACCTATAAATTCAAATATAAATGTTTTCCAAAAGTTTATCATCCTGGTTTTACTGTGGCTCTACTGATGATAGGGGTCTACATAGCCATCCTAGAACGTTTTGGGAGTCATGAAAGAATATTGAAGCTGTAATAAAAAATGTGTGGATTTCAGTACATTCTCTGACTTCTCTGAATAGGTCTACCTGTATGTCGTTGTTTCTTCCAAACAATATGATTGTACTAGGCTGGATTTCTTGAGTTACTGTCCTGTGCTAATATATAAAATGTGTTTGATTTGAGTTAATTTGTCACAGGAAAAAAATAACTCAACTTTGGTGTTTAGTTTCTATCTTTTTAAATTTTTTTTTGTTTAATGTACACATAAAACGTAGTGTTTTATGAAAAGTCTTCAAAAAAAGAATGTTCCAGCCTCTTATGGGAATATGAAAAGTATGATAGTGGAGAATTAGGAAAAGAAGATGGCATGATGCTTAGGTGTTTCTCAACAAAAGAGAAGAGGAGATTGTGGTTTCTGCTATGAATGAAAATATCATAAGACAATAGACTTTCTGCCCTGAGCATGTGATGTCGTAAACATAAGGAATGGCATTATGAGTATTTCAAAAGTCTAAAGAGTTCCTGGCTCACTGCGAACTTGGCCTCTAGGAGGGGAGGTCTGCGCAAGGCTGGTTCCAGGCCGCTGTAGTTCAGTTAATGTATCCAGGCAGAAAGAAGGTCCAATTTGCTTCATCTGCCTCAGTTCATGGATAGTCACTGAACCTATCATTTGGGGAATCAAGGAAGCAGAGTGTGAGCCAAAGCTAAATGCAAAAGGCAGAAGATATACACTTAAGATTTGAAGTATCCTGAGAGTCAGGTTAAACTCTGGATAAAATAGGAAACTCCAATTTCTTTAGCAAAAGATTCACTGGTAATAGTGGCCTAACACCTGGGTGCATTACTACACCAATCAGATGCTGGAGTTTACCAGGCAGTAGTGTGTGCCCAGGTACCTGCATGAAGCCAAATTTTCCTCTTCCCTCCCAAACCAAGAGCTCATGTAAATAAGTTTCCCATATGTCCAAATGGCATTCTAGAGAGATGAAAAACCTGAAAATGTGGAATATATTTCAAATATACTTATTTGAACCTAAATAAAATAATTACCACATCAAAATGATTTTTATGCCCAGATAGGACTGGATTTGTTCTTGTTTTTCCTCCACAAATCATGGCAGTGAATGCCTCAATAGGCAGATCAGGTATATTAAAAATAATAAAATTTTTAATTTATTTTCCCACTGAGTTGTAGTGCGAATAAAACTACAGTGATGCTATTCATGAATCATAGTTTTTTAACTAAAATGTAAGCAGTCATAGAAAAATGTTCTGTGAGTTTCAATTTGCTGTCTACCTGGCATTCAGTAGTCAAATAAGGAAAAATGTTAAATTATTCCAAGAGCAGTACTGCCCAAGAATGGCCTCCCAGCTGTGCCTCCCTATCATCAGTTAAGAAGGGGCACTACCTGGGTGGGACCATGATAATCTATAGGCACCACAGCACCGAGTTCCTCAGTTGCATGGGAGCCAGAGTTCCCAGGAAACATGTGTGAATAGCAGGTACTCCAGACTAAATAATACCAACCAGCTCTGCGGGCCATTTTTCTCATATTCTCAGAAGGGAGACACACAGCAATGAATGGTCCCCCCACTGGAATGAAACCGTGCCCAACTGCAGCCGAACCTCCAGCCTTGGCACACCACTCCATCAGATGATGTGGAAATGGAGGAATTATGTGATTCTTTGTCTTGCTGATTCTACTCTTGGAGTTTTCTCCTATGTTAAAAAATCCTATTCCTTAACCCATGTTCCCTAACTTTGTAGGAGTCTTTCTGGTACAACTGCTGGCAGCTCTGAAGGCATCCATCCGGAACCACTTTAACTAATGAAAGAGCCCCTGCAGGAAGATGAATTACTATTCAATAACAGACTTTTGCATCCTTCTATTTGGAAAACATTTCTTTGCTACTTTGCAAATATTAGGCCTTATTTACGCCTGTGGCTCATCGAGTAAGGCGCTGACCCCATATACCGAAGGTGGCAAGTTCGAACCCAGCCTCGGCCAAACTGCAAAACAGAAAAATAGCTGGGCATTGCGGCAGGCACCTGTAGTCCTAGCTACTCGGGAGGCTGAGGCAAGAGAATCACCTGAGCCCAAGAACTGGAGGTTGCTGTGAACTGTGTGATGCTACGGCATGCTACAGAGGGCAATAAAGTGAGACTCTGTCTCTACAAAAAAAAAAAAGGAATTTAGAAAGGAGAGGAATGATTTTAAATTAGTTAATTCTACGACTCATTCTATTCATTGTGTAACAGGGCTATCAGAACACAGTAATAAAGATAATTCAGCCTAGTAAAAGGCATCCTGCTTTAGTGTCAAAATGAATTTCATTTTGTAAAACAAAGGAAGGACACACACTGAAAACATGTGTGATTATAAACATGGAATTTAAAATGTCACCCTCTGTTCATTAACTTTTTAATAACTTTTCCCTTAATGCTTCTCTTCTCATTTGTAATTATAGACTTGAGAATAACATGATATGTTTACATTTTTACATAAGAAATGAAACATTATTGCTAGTTAAAAAAATCACATTACATCTGTGCTCTAAGACATATGTCCTCTCAATTTTGAGTTATACATCTTTAGTCATTATTACACTAATAAATAAAAACGTTTAAATTTATAAATTCCAGGGAATGACTGAAAGGCCAGAGGAATTAAAGTTTCATTCAGGATTTGGTAAGTCTTTTTGAACTAAACGAGAATGTTACTCTGTTCCAGAAATGACCTAGGGTGTTAGTGCCCTTGATTTTTTTCTGATGTTGGTCAGGATATAATAATAACAGCAGTTGTGATATTCTTATGATAACTATATATCAGTATCTAATCTGAATCTTTGTAATACTTTACAATACTTTTTTCAGGCTCACATGAGGTGCTCACAGAGCTCACAGCAAAAAGTTTAATTGAAGGTTGTTTATTAAAAGATATTATCTATGTTAACAACCACTACTAAAATAAAAAATCCAACTGACAATAAGAGCAAAATAGAAAATAAGAATTCTTTCTTTACAATTTTGTCAAAAAAACTTATTATTATTATTATTTTTTTTTTGTAGAGACAGAGTCTCACTTTATTGCCCTCAGTAGAGTGCGGTGGCATCACACAGCTCACAGCAAACTCCAACTCCTGGGCTTAGGCGATTCTCTTGTCTCAGCCTCCTGAGTAGCTGTAGACTCCTGCCACAACGCCCAGCTGTTTTTTTGTTGCAGTTTGGCTGGGGCTGGTGTTTGAACCTGCCACCCTCGGTTTATGGGGTCGGCTGAGCCATAGGCGCAGCCCCTATTTCGTCAAGATTTAAAGTAAAATAACAAACAATGAATTAAGATTCTTCAAACTAATGTTGAATAACACCATTTTGCTTCAATAGCCCAATTTAAAGTGTTTTCCATTAAGGAATTTGAAATATATACTGATTTTATGGCATAGTATTAGAGGTCTTATTTTATTAGACAAGGTTGTAAGGTTTGAAATCAGGATTATGAATCAGAAAATTGATTTCTTTTATTTTAATGTTTAAAAAATAAGTAGCATTGTATAGTAATATAGGAAAAGTATTTAGTAAAAAATAAAAAATGTATTAAAAATAACAAATTAATGGCTCGGCGCCTGTGGCTCAACAAGCTAAGGCGCCAGCCACGTACACCTGAGCTGGCTGGTTCGGATCCAGCCCAGGCCCACCAAACAACAATGACGGCTGCAACAGCAACAACAACAACAAAAATAACAAATTAAATTATACATATTGAAACTTATAATCTTCCTGCTTCAAATTTATTCCATGATTAAAGAAACAATAATAATGCAAAGCCCATTTGAAATACAATTATATATTATCTGCTTTATAAAAAAATAGCAATCCACCAATCACCACAAAAAGTGGGTTCAGACATATTTTAGTGTCACAATCCACCTAAAAATAAAATAAATCTCAAAAAGAAAACTATTTCGCTGTTATTATTCAAACAATATAATATTCCAAAATCTCATTTTAATTAATGTAGACACTTTAGTGGAATATCCAAATAATGAAATAAATTGTATAAATTTTGCCCTAAACGTTTCAATATTTTCTAAATGCATTCTTATAAAGATGATTTTGTGATGCCAAAATTTATCAACTGATTTTCTGCTGTGCGTAGTGTTCATTTCACAAACTGTGCTTCACTCAGCTGGAAAACACCCGTCAGCACTGTGTTTCATGACACACAGTAATTACAAAGTTAATTTTTCATCTTTCATAAGTTTAGCACCTTAAAGTTGTATTTGAATTCTTTAAATGATATATCTAACAATATTTTGAGCATTGAAAAAATTGTTAAACTCAAATAGATTATTATTTTAACTAAAAATGACATTCCTTTTCTTTCAAATTGATTTTGAATTTTGCCATCATGAATTTTAAAGGAGAATTTAATCTTAAGGGATCATTGAAAAAGAAAAATGAATAAATTATGATAGTCTAACCTTAAAAATATCTTCTTGATTAAAACATTGTAAAGTTAGCCATCATTCTTTAAAGATACTAAAGTAATTTCAGCAGAGAAAGTATGATGTTTTAGTAGATTATCTTTTGTATTTCATCAGTATCACAGAAGTCATTTTAATTTTAGACTAATATGCAGGTACACAGTAGTCTAATTGTAATTTATTTCTTCTGGTTCTCATACACTTCCCAATATTATAGCATGATGTCAATTTTTTGAGAAAATAAAGTCATTAATATGACTTCAATGTAAGTAATTCTATTTATTGTAGGGTCATGACACTTAAAATAAAACAAAGGCATAAACTGTAGCTAGTCATGAATTTGAAGTGTTTCTCTCTTTTTTAGTTTTTTTCTATTTTATTAAATTATATTCATATATCAAAAAATTTTCTTTACGTACACTTTGTTCAGATTACATGGCATTTGATCTGTTGTGCTGTCAATATCATTCATTTTTTAAACTTTTTTTGAGGTAATCTTTGAAAATAAAAAGTATATAATATAAAATGATAGAGATTCTGTATAATATATGAATACACTTTATATATCAGTGATATGTAAAGAGCAACTATAAGATAAACTTAACACAGATAAAATAATAACCTTTCCTCCTATCATCTTTACTTGCTATTACAAATAATAGAGACTTGATTCCCAAATGCAATGTCATATCTTAGATGGGTTCCTAGAACTGAATGAGAATAGTAGGTGAAAATTATAGAAGTAGATTCTGATAGTTATAAAATATCTAACATCAAAATATTATCTTAAATGTTTTCTGCTTTTGATACATAAGAAAATAAATATTTTAAAAATTTTTTGAAGAAAAAATATATGTTTTGAATGGTAAACTTAAAATATGTTATTTTTGTTATAAAACAACTACTTAAAAGATTCTTCTTTAAATGAAATCACATTAAAATAATATATGTGAACCACTGTACCAAGATAATTGAATTAAAATAATGACTACTGTGGTACTGAAGAAATATAAGAGATAATCTACTAAAACATGAAGTAAGATAATGAAAAAATTTAAAAAATGAATATTCTATGATTCTGTTACGTTAAATATTATGTTTTTAGCTGTAAAGACAATAAAATCTCTCTAAAAATAATATCGTGTTAACATAGTTTTTGCCATGATACCTGCATGGATCACTACAGATGTAGCTTAGACTCATGCAGAGCTAGAACGTTGGTAAGTACCCACAAATAAGCTCAAAGGAAAGTTGGGGGTGATTTTGCATTCAGTTGTATAACAAGTGCAATTGGTGTCCAAATGAAGGATACGTTACAATGGTTTTATAACTTTAGTCCCTTCTTCTAAATATGCCAATTTTGGAGCTAAATGCCCAGTCAAAATGAAAAATATCATCAAATCTGTTATAGTGGTGCACATACGTTTCTATCAACATTAGACCAGACCACATATGCGACAGAGAGGTCATGAAGGGGTTTTGGCGTGTGGAATGAAGAGGCTTGACATAGTCTGTGCCAGAGGACTGAGAAGCTCAGGGAGGAGTCCTTCCAAGGAACCCTCAGGGCCATTTTTATTATCATAAAACAGGAAGCAGTAGATAAAAGCTGTTTATCAGACATTAGGACTGATAAGGAGGACATGGAGAAGATGAGATAGAATGGCTCCACCTTTGTTTTTGCAAAACCACAGAAAACTTGCACATGACCTTTGCCTCCAGCATCATGACCTTTGAAATCTAGTGAATTTTTTCCATAAACATTTGGCCTAGTATTACCACACCTAACATATACATTCTCTCTATACGGTCAGTTTTCTGCCCTCCTCACATGCCATTCTCCTGACTCTTTAGGTCTCTCAACGAGAAAGTCTATGCTTAAGGTCAGGGAGCAACTTTCCTTACATCATGTAATACTCATCATGAGATAGATAATGCCTCACATTGCCTTTACTATGTCTCTAATTAAAAATAAATAAGTAGGGGGATGGGAAAACAGAGAAGGGAAGGTGATTGGTAAGCTCTCAGCTAAGGAGCACAATGTGTGAAGGGCTCAACTACAACTTGAACTTTACCTAAGAAATGCAAGCAATGTAACCTAATCATTTATTCACTCACATTAATCTAAAATAAAAAAAGAGACAAATATAAAATTGATATTACTTGTCATAAAATAATATATATTTGGGTATAACTTGGGAATTGATCTATAAAAGTTAATATGAGTAATTCAAGGTGAACTTTTTAATGTCTTATCATCTGAGTTTCTAAACTGGAAAATAATTCCACTTGAATGTCTTATCCTTTATCATAATTGGCAAGTGAGAAAAACTAAGGCATACTTTCTTTCAGGTTTCCAAATAATTCTAGACTATCTGCACTAGACAAAATATCAAGATGGAGAACTTTGCAAAATTGAACCAGTTTGTATGTTATGAAACTGACACCCACTTCCATATGTTCATGTTAATTAATTTTCCAAGTGTTAGTTTGCTGTCATGTAGATAAATCCATAAAAGAACATTGACCACTCCACCCTCAAGATAAAGAATGACAAGGCTCTGGTAGCAGATGATGACAAGGTCATTTCTTGTTCCATCTGGGATTATACATGACTGGATTAAAAAATGCTAAAGTATCATGAAAATATTATCTATTCTCTAAGTTTTGTTTTGACTGACCAAATCAGGGCAATATTTAGAAATGCTCCCACAAAGTTAAAGGAATACCTAAAGATGGTGGGGGAAATCAGTGAATTAGCCACTGGACATTTTTGATTCTTTCTACCAATGCTACCTTTATATCATATTTTAATTGGACCACCTGATGAAAATCATATTTATATCCTAACATTGAGGAGAACACCTGGAGTTTTACCAAAGTTTAGTTTACAAATAAATAAATCTTCCAGGTCTCTGCAGAGCTAACAAAGTTGGTTTGGGAGGGGCAGAAACAAACAGAAATTAACAGTCAATCTTAACCTAACTTGCAGAATAAATATGAGAGTTCTATATGTACCTTGATCAGCAGCCAAAATTATTTCTGTAAACAATCAGCGCACCAAAATGCTTGCTTATATCTACTTATTCTAAAATGAAGTAACAAATAAAGGGAGAGCAGATACCATCCATATTGATTAAATAACTGAAAGTAAAATGATTTTATGAACCAGTATTATTGAAAATATCAGTGGCTTAAATGTAGCATGAAATGAATATTTGCTAGCTTGATTGACTTCGCTTCAATGCATGGTTAATTGGTAATTTTCTTTTTCCTTTTTTTTTTTTTTTTTGAGACAGCATCACTCTATTGCCCTGGGTACAGTGCCACAGCCTCATTGCAGCAACCTCAAACTCCTGGGCTCAAGCGTCCCTCTGACCTCAGCCTCCTGAGTAGCTGTGACTGCAGGCACCTGCCAGAACACTTGGCTAATTTTTCTACTTTTAGTAAAGGTTGGCTCTTGCTCTTGCTTAGGCTGGTCTCCAACTCCTGGGCTCAAGCAATCCACCTCACCTGCCTTGGCCTCCCAGAGTGTTAGGATTGTAGACATGGACCACTGTGCCTACCCTCGGTTGATTGGTAACTCATATAGATAACGTTCATGCATTAACTTTCATCTTTCTCTTGCTCTCTTTTTTTTAAATTAAATATTTTGTGTTGATGGATATGACTTTTATATTAAAGTTTTTAAATATAGATATATTTTCTTCTTGTGAACCATCAATCTCTGTTGTATCATTTGTCATCTGTTTAATCTGATTTGATTTTATTGTTGAAAGTCTTAGTTATTATATTTCCTAGTAGATTGCTTATTAAGATGATTTAGCAGGAAAATTAAAAAATAGTCACAGTTGAACTATTTAAATAAGTTAAAATCGTTAAACTTATAGTTTAAAAAAGTAAAAGGGAGAAGACAATGCTGACATGTAGAATGGAATGTCCAAGTTTTGAAGATTTAATTTCCCTTAATATTAAAATATACACAATATTTATTAGTTATTTTTAAACCCTCCCAGACTTTGCAGAATCATCATAATTAAAAAATAAAGTCTTGGCTTGGCGCCTGTGGCTCAGCGGGCTAAGGCACCAGCCATGTAAACCCGAGCTGGCGGGTTCGAATCCAGCCTGGGCCCGCCAACCAACAATGACGGCTGCAACCGAAACAAAAATAGCCAGGAGTTGTGGCGGACGCCTGTAGTCCCGGCTACTTGGGAGGCAGAGGCAGGAGACTCGCTTGAGCCCAGGAATTGGAGGTTGCTGTGAGCTGTAATGCCACGACACTCTACCCTGGGCGACAGCTTGAGGCTCTGTCTCAAAAAAATAAAAAATAAAAATAAAGTCTTCATATTAGGGTCGAGTACATTGGATACTTTTTCTTCCATTCTTGAGATACTTTGCTAAGAAGAATATGTTCCAGCTCCATCCATGTAAACACAAAAGAGGTAAAGTCTCCATCT
>CAUYON010132390.1:0-19258 GCA_963573935.1 Arctocebus calabarensis
TCTTTCTTTAAGGCTGCATAATATTCCATGGTATACATGTACCACAGTTTATTAATCCATTCGTGTATCGATGGGTTCTTGGGCTTCTTCCATGACTTAGCAATTATGAATTGGGCTGCAATAAACAATCTGGTACAGATATCTTTGTTGTTCTGTAATTTTTGGTCATCTGGGTATTTGGGAAAGGGTATGGATCAATAGATATGCTGGCATCTCTTGTATATCTTTAAATAACCAGTATTATAAATTAATCTGAGCTTAGGATGCTTTCAAAGAAGAAATTTTTAGATCTTTGAGTATTCTGGTGTCCCTCAAAGCCCAGCCAAGAGGCAGATGCCTTCTCCCACCCCAACCCCACCCTCCAGAAGGTAGGTAGGATCTGCTGTTGCATATTCCCCTGCTCATTACAGAAATCATACTGTTGACAGAGGCAGGGCTGTGGGGCTGGTGGATTAGACTATAGCATTTTGAATCTAATCCTCTGTGATCAGTGGCTCTTGCTGTCCCAGAGGGGTTTCTGTTTGTTTGGGGCTGGGAAGATTTGCTCAGATTAGCATAGAGATTGCCTGTGCACTGAGGAAAGGGGCCCAGCCGCTGCCGATGGATCAGTTGGAATGCAGGCGACCTGGCTCCTCAGTGGACCACAGCCCTGGAGTGACACAGCACTTCTGGCTCCAGCAGCAACAGGCGCCAGCCTCTGACAGAGCATGATGGTAGGAATGACATATTTTAGTTATCTGATCACTCTCCATCACTGAAACTTTTTAGGAATGATTTCAGCCCCCTTTTCAGCAGCCAGGGCTATAAATAAAGATTCTCTGGGGACACTGAATCTTGCCCTTCATCCTGGCCGCCTCTGTGACTCATTTCACAAGCCGATTCTTCCATCTTCTTGATTATAGGGGGAGCAGGGAATGAAAGTCTGTGCATGTCTGTGTGCCTGGGAGTGCAGGGCCATGCTTGTCTGCATGCTGTGTGCATTTACTTAGGTGCAGCCCATGTGCCCTCAGGTATGTGTCTGTGTACACTTGGGCATCTACTTGTGATGCAATGTCTATGTTAAAGGGCAGAGATGAGATGCATCTCTCATAGAGGTTTCAGTGTAACACTATTAACTGAGACTCCATATTAAATCACATCTACTAGCATTTAAGGCCCTTCGTTGGGCACAGACCTCTGCTAAACAAGGTGAATAAGACATAATCTCTATCATCTTCATGGACTACAGTTGTTTAGAGCAAATAAAATCCTTGAAGAGGCAGTAGTTGTTGAGAAAGCAGCATTTCATGAAAAGAAAAGTCTCATGTGTAACAGAGAGGAGTAAAGAAAACATTCATTTATGGAATCTTTTCTTCTCTGTGACAGGTACCTACTAAGTGCCATATAATTCCCTCCTAACAACACCACAAGAATTTCTTATCCCAGTTTTCACAGATGAGAAAACAGCCCCCAGAGAAGTCAAATAACTTTCCTGAAATCATGAAGGCCATGAGGGCCCAAGGTGAAAACAAAGCCCAGGGAGCTGGGGCAGAATCTTAGAGGTCATCCCATCTAAACCTTCATCTAATGCTCACATCTACCCTACAAAAGCCCTGAAAACTGGTCATTCAGCACCTTGGTAGGAGAAACTCAACTCTCTAGATAAGCTATTCCATCTTAAGACAGTGCCAAACTGCTAGAAGGCCTGTATTGAGGCCTGATCCGGGCCCTTTTCATTTCTACCCATAAATTCCGCCCTGCTCTGAGTGGAGGTTTTCTTCTCCATTGCTCCAGGTGTGTGCCTGGGAATTTGTTCCTAGCTGGGGCTGGAGGTCCCTCGGACTGGACACCAGCTGCCCAGTGCCAACCCTGTACTTTGCCCTCACATGCTCCCCATTTTGCCCCTGGCCCTACTTTGGCTTCTGTTCCTGAGTATGGCTTTGGGAGCAGCTGGTGCTCATCTCTGGACACTATTTATCCAGGTGGGTCACTCTGGGCCTGCTGGTACTGATCTATCAGACTGCCTGAGGTTGCTCTGTCATTTGGTTTAGCCACTTCTGATTCTTGGGTGTAGTTCAGACAGGACCAAGCTGAAGAGGTCCAAACCTGCAAACACCCCTCTTCAGCCTTGAGGTTGTTCTCAGGGGAGGTCAGAGAGCAGAAAGGGAGCCTCTGGAGGAAGTAAAATTTCAAGAGCACTCACTCCAGCCACTATCAAAGCATCACTTCCCAGATGGAGAGAATAGTGTAGTGGTTATTATAAGCCCGGGCTTTTTGGCTGTAGACATGTGAGCTTTGAACTTGGTTGTGTCACTTGCCAGTTGTGCAGCCTGGGGTATGATGCATCTTCATTTTGAGCTTTAGGTTCCTCACTGGTACAACAGGGTTGGTAACGGTACCCACTTTATGGGACTGTTAAGAACATTAAGCAAGAAAATGGATGTAAAGTACTGAGCACAGTGTGTGGTGCATGGTAGGGAGTCAACAAAATAGGAGCTATGATGGCTGTGATTTCTCGGCTTTTGTGACTCCTGCTCTGATGGCTGGTCAGGGTTATTAAGAGGATCTGAGTATTCTCCAAACTTCTTTCCAAAAAGGCCATATTAGCCTGCATTCTCACCAGCAGTGTATATGAAATCAGTATATAATCACTTACACGTTCATAGGAATGGTAAAATATAACTATAGTCCAGAAAGAAGAAGAGAAAAGGAAGGAGGGAGGTTGGGAGGAGGGAGGGTATTTGGGGGAACCTAACCGAATGTGCATAATGCAATAATACATTTCCAAACTATTAAGAATAGAGTATGAATGTCTTACACAACAAATAAGTAAGGGAGGAGATGGTTATGTTAATCAGTTAGATGTAAGCATTCCACATTGTATATCAAATCAGCACATTGTACCTCATAAATGTATTAATATACACAGTTATGATTTAATAAAGAATTAAAAAAGAGGATATGATGAAATAAGGGGTTTGAATGTGCTTAGAAGGGGGCTGGAGAGCATGACTTCAGTATAGAATATTGAAATAATTATTTTCTCAGGTTTTGAAATTGGCTAACTGATGTGCTGTTGAACATGGTTTTGGTGTCTGGCATCCAAAGAGCATGACCCAAAGCTGGCCTCTGGTGTGACATTTCTCTCTGGTCCAGAGGAACAGAAGGGGCTCAGACAGAGCCCACCCATTGCCGCTTCTGGGGCCATCAACCCTGCTTAGTCCTCCCAGCTTAGTTAGGTGGTTTATGGGTGTGGTGGTGACACAGAGGATCAGTGGCTAAAGCTTTATTTGCTGACTACTTCCCAGAGCCTGAGGTTCTGAGGCTGCCTGGGGCAGAGCAAGCAGAGGAGCGACAAGGGGCCAAGAAACAAGGCCTGATTTATGACTCGAGGCTCCCATTTCAGAAACCACATCATCAGTCCCTTCAGGAAGGAGCTTTAACCAGGGGAACTGCCCTTCTGACTCCAGGCCTGATTCCCAAGCCTGCTCCCAAGGGCAACCCCTTTTCATGCACCCTTTAAGGGAAGAAAATCCAGAGAACAATTCTGGGGCTTGGTCAGGTTGGATCCTGCTTTCTACTGGTCAGGAAAACACCTAAACATAAAAGCCCCAGACTGCTAATGGAGAAAGGGAGAGGTGGTAGAGTCCATGACAAAATGATCTTACCAAAGAGATCAATAGCCCTTTACTTTGTATTTATGTCATGTCCTACAGACACCTGTTCTGTTTTTGTCTGGCATCTCAACTGACTTGAAGATGCCCTCTGCGACCACATCTTTCATGAATGGTATGTGTTACAAACACCTGCCATTCTCCCTATCTTGGCTTTTAGCAGAACTGTATATACAGCCATGTGTTAGGATGGACCCCTCCACTACATCCAGGGGATGAACCATCTTTGTTCTCATTCAAGCATGACAATTCCATTTTCATTTGCCAATGATTAATTCAGGGGTGTCATGTTGTCCAGTTTTGGCTAATGAGACCTGAGTCAAAGTCTTCTGGAATCTCTGGAAAGATTTTGCTAGATGATAAGAAAGAGACATAGCAGAAGAAATTCTGCTTTCTCTTCTTTTGTATGTCATTCTATGAGGATGTGGTGTTTAGAATTTGGCAACCATCTTGCCACCGTCTTCTCTTACCAAAAACACTGCAGAGAAGATGATCCATAGCCTGGACATTGTTGAGTCACAGTCTCACCCTGGAATTGCCAAATTGTAGACTTTTGTTAAATAAAGTAATAAAAGTCTTTATTATTTAAGCTACTCTTAGTTAGGTGTTCCATTACATCTATGCCAAAGCATCTGAACTAACACATCAGGGAAACCATTCCTCATTTGACCTTCTCTCTCTCTTTTTTACCTTCCTTGACTTAATCCAGGCTACTCAATCCTGGATGCCTGCAGTGGCCAATTCAGTGATATGGAAAAGTATGGCCCGGTATAAGAGAGGTGAGTGGGAGAGCGTATGGTCTTTGTGAAGGGGCTGGTGCTAGTAATGGTGTTCCAGCTGGTATTAGTCACACAGGAATGCTAGCCAGATGTGGCTAGATGTCACATTTTTCTAGAGAAATTGAAAAACAAGATTTTTTATGTGGAATCTCTCAATTTAGAAATGCACATTTGAATTTTAAGGAAAGATACTGTATAGACCAAACTAATGTATCTTTGCACTGTGGATAGTCATAGGGTCACACATTTGGTATTTGGATTTGACCCAGAGTTTTATCTCATCTTGAGCTTGATCCTAAGTAAGGGCTGTCAGTGAATCATTTCAGATTTGCTATTGTGTGGGGCTGTGACTGTGGCCTTGGGTGATATGGCAGAAGGGAATAGAGGATGGGAGAAGCCCATAACTGTGGCCTGCCATTAAGCTGGGACATTTGGAAGCAAACAAACCTTCATCCTGCAGGATAGACCTTCTGTCAGAACAGATGCCATGTGCAATTTTACTGAAAGGGTCAAGATTGCTTTCTCCATGGTGAGTCATGTTTACCAAAGCCTTCTTTCTCATATGTAAGCATCAGCATCATCCAGGCTCTAAGAAGGGAGGAAGAAGGGACCCCGTCACTAGTGCTATGGAGACACAAGTTTTGTCTGGGGTCAAGACTTCTCAATTCCCATTTAGCCTAATAAATTCTTAGTGCTTTTCAGCAAAATAAAATATCCCATGGAAAATCCCCTTCCATGTTAACAGCAATTTGGTGGGTGGATAAGTTCTAACAGGTCTCTTTTGGGAAGGCTTGGACTGTCATGGACATTTTAGACTCTTGCTAAACTAACTCTCCTTGGACCTGAGGACTTGGTCCCCTAGAGTGAGTCCTGAGTCCTAGTTCTTGTATCACCCAGGCAAGCTGGTGAATTTAATTCTGTTGGCTTATTAAATTGAAAATCTTCATGTTTGCCTCTAGGTCATCAAATTAAAAGTTTCCCAAATGCCTTCGGTGCAAGGCGTCAGAGAACAACTAACATGAACTTCATGCAGTATGCTGTGTACAGCCCCATGACGGCCCTTGATGACAAGACAGTATGAGTCACCACAAGCTTTGGGGATTTGAAAGGAATGTCAATGAAGCCATGAATAATAGGTGCCATACTGACACCTAAGAAGGTTAAGGGCAGAAATTAGTCGGCAAGGAAGAATACAGTGTGAGGGGGAGTTCTACAGAATTCTACAGAGCCACAGTTCTACAGAGTATCTATAGCTCCTGTCATTTGATTGGATGGCTCCGACTTAGGATAGCCAAGAAAATAATGAATTACTATCATTTTAGAGAAAGAAACTGTGTGCATGTTGTTGTTGGGGGATCCTTTCTAAGGGCTGAGAGGTGAATTTGAGGACTTTGTGTAGCCCAGACGAGCTCCAGGCCTTTATCATGAGTGTGGTGGCCAGAATTAAAATCAGTAGATCAGAGCATTTCTTTAAGCATTCTGGGATCTTCAGAAAGAACATTCTATTGAAAGTCAGAGACCAAAGTAGGCTTCTTAGAGGGAAGACCAAAGCAGCCCAGAAGTGCTAAGAAGTGTTAGAACATATTTCAATCCTAGTAGGGAGTCCCAACAAGACAAGAATTCAGAAGACATTTTCTGCCCTCTGCATAAAAAAACAAGAGATAAGGTTAAAGAGCCAATGGTTGTGTTTCCACAGATCTTCTAGCCAAATGCTTTCCTGGTGGTTCATTCTGGGGGGACCTGGAATAAATGACGATCAAGAAAATGATCAAATGCCTCTCTGTCTGATAGTATCTCCACTCACTTGATTGTCTAAATTAACCAGAAATGTCCTGGTGAGGACAGGTCTGCAGGCTGTCTAGAGACAAAAGGAGGTGAAACTACTTTCATGAGGATCATCACCCTCATGATACTGTTGCCACCATCATTAATGAGTGTATGTAGACTGAGTCAAGCACTCAATGAGAACAATAACAACAATGACACCTGTCCGGGGCAGTCACAGTCAGTGTCTGTTGTTAGGGATCAATACCTGGGGTAGGGAGAGGAAACAGGATTGGATAGAGGGAGAAAGGGAACTGTCTGTGATGCTCATTAGAGTTGTCCCCCAGTGAGCCAGAAAGACTGAGCCCATATGAGCTATTGGATAAAGGCTGTCAGGGAAGGGCACCATCCTGGGCAAGGTGGCCTCTGCAGCGGAGGCAGCTGAACAGGAACTGACATCCAGAGCATCTTCTGACACCTCTTCAGCAGCAGGCTCAAGGGATCCTTCCCTGAAGGGAGACTGAGCAGTGCAACTCCATGTTCTTCAAGAAAGTCCAGATCAGGAGTCCAGAGATAGATGAAGCAGCCTCTCAGAACCTCAGTCTACCTCCTGACCAAAGCAAATGACGAAGTGGGAAAAAGCAAGTGAGATTGCCACAATGGTGTTAAGAACAGAATAGGCCAAGATCTCAGGTTTATGATTCAGATAGGTGTAGTCTCAAAGTCCACACTAATATTTGCTAGCTGTGAGAGTCTGGGAGATTACAAAAACTTCTCTGAGCTGCATGTCTTGCTCTGTACTCAGGGGTAAGAATCATGTGCTGGTCCTCTGCCCACTTGTCCTCAGGTCCTTGTCTTTCTCTTCGCCCCTGTGTTGCATTGCAGGGAGCTGGTATCAATAAGCTACAGCTCCCAGGCTCCCATGGCAGCTGGCTTCTCTCTGGGGCTAGCCAATAATGTTCTGGGGCAATAATCCCCAACTTTTTTTGGCACCAGAGACTTGTTTCATGGAAGATAGTTCTTCCATGGACAGGGCTGGGAGGATGGGACAGAGGTGGAGCCCAGGCAGTGATACAAGTGATAGGGAGCAGCTGTAAATATAGACGAAGTTCTGAAGTTCATGCTATCTCTGCATGAACAAGAACTGGTAGTAATGTGATCATTATCTGGTACTTTAAGGGCCACATGTGTGGTTTTTCAGCAATTTTGATGAACTAGGGCTTCAATAAATACTGTTTCAGTTGATTAACCATCACTCATATAGAGGATGGGATACAAAACAGAAATTTTGATGAGGATGTGAAAAGCAGATGTTGAAGTATGTCAAAAGCAGTATGTTGAAGTATGTAGGGCTTTATTGTACTGCAGGGTCCCTGATGAGTACCAAAAATAGGGACAGGAGGGCTTCAGGGTCCCAGATAGGGACTACAGGGCAAAGGAAGAGACCCTACAGAGAGGTGTTTAGACAGCATGGAAGCAAACAGTTGCCATTATCACAACTATGAAGAGAACTAGACTCTCAAAGGTATTCATTCAAAATTGACATTCAAAGCCTGTCAATATAGGATTTTAATCTATTTTGATTACTGTCTTTCGTGGACCTTGTAATGGATTGGATAGTAACCTCCCACAAGATACATCAAGTCCTAAGTCCCTAGTATCTGTAAATGTGACCTTATTAGAAATGGGATCTTTGAAGGTGTTAAGGATCTTGAGATGAGATCATTCTGGATTTAGGGTATGTTCTAAATCCAATGACTGTTGTCCTTAAATGATAAAGAACAGAGAGATTTGAGAGACAGAGACACAGGGAAGGGGCCGAGTGAAGATGGTGGTAGGGATGAGAGCTATGTTGCCACAAGCCAAGGACTGCCACAGTCTCCAGAAGAGTCCATTATGGAATCTCTCCTCAAGCTACCAGAGGACCTGATACCTTGATTTCAGACTTCTGCTCTCCAGAGCAGCGAGGGAATAAATTTCTGTTGCATTAACTCATCAAGTTTGTGGTACTCTGTTATAAGAACCCCAAAATAACTATATAGGCCCTAATTTGCCCTTATATTAGGTCACCTAGCTATTTCCTAAATGTCTCATTTCTTTGCTAATCTTAGGTTTTTGACCATGTTACAATGGACACGTATCATATTTACATTTTGTGCATGCACATTTAACTAGTCCACACAAATTAAAACAGAGAGATGGATTGATATAGAGAGACTGAGTGCAAGAATGAGCTGATAGTTGAGCTG
Source organism: Arctocebus calabarensis (assembly GCA_963573935.1). Lineage (NCBI taxonomy): Eukaryota > Metazoa > Chordata > Mammalia > Primates > Lorisidae > Arctocebus > Arctocebus calabarensis. The sequence goes on from CAUYON010132390.1 coordinate 8,446, forward strand.
CGGGGGACAGCACTGCCCAACTCTCTACACTGAGTGGTAGGTGTGGCTGAGTGGGATGGCAAGGACCACTGCTCCTCACTAGCCCATGGTCTTCCTGCAAGATGAGCCTCTCATTGCCCTACATGTAAGTCAAACACTGAAGATCTCATAGTTTTTAAAGGGAGCGCACATATTCTACCAAAGCAATGACTGATTTCAGAACTAGAGGACATAGTGTTTGTACTGGATGTCTTAGAAATAGTGTCATTCTCTGACATGGTTTTGCTTATGAAATTTTTCAAGGATATTTTCTAATTGTGATTATATATATATATACATATGCTATATATACACATATACATATCATATATATATACATATATACACATATATCATATATATACATATATACACATATTCAACATATATATATGTATATATGCTAAGTAGGATTTGATTCCTTTAAATCTCCTAGCATGCTTCAACATACCATCTTTTTTCTTTTCATATGGTCTCATTCTGTTCTATCTGGGTAGAGTGAAGTGGCATCATCATAGCTCACTACAACCTCAAACTACTGAGATCAAATGATCCTCCCACCCCAGCCTCCCAGAGTGCTAGGATTACAGGCATGAGCCACCGCCTACTGCCAATATGCCAACTTTTCCAGAAAATTCTCCTTTCATACTTTTATCTGTGCGGAATTTCTAGCTTCTTTGAACTTTCATACCATTTTCTTCCATCACTCCCATGTGGCTTTGGTCATAGTAACTTGTGCACACATCAGCCTCCCTTATCTAGGATGGATGGTTGAATAGATGGATGAACAGATGAATGGGTAGATTGATGAGTTTACAGACTTCAGAAAAAAAGCCAATGGAATCTAATAGCCAGAGTGAAGAAAGTCTGTCTATACTTACACTGCCTAATGTGAAGCTTGATACACAATTCTGGAATCAAATTGCCAGATGACTCCATACCCTTGCAGAGAGCTAGCTTGCTTTCTCTGTGCACTTAAAAGCTAAGCATGGGGCACTCCTTTGAACTGCTGGTGCAGGGATACATCAGTACTGCATGCAGCTTAAATGTCAGTTCCTCGATCACTCCCGCACCTCCCAATCTAAGTATCTTCCCTTCCCTCTGTCATATGTTATCGTGGCATTTGTTCTCCTTTTTTTTTTTTTTTTAAACCAGCATAGAAATTGTCAAAGCTTGAAACTATTTTTATGTTTTTGTGACCTTTTAATATCTTTTACAACCTCCCACCTCCTGTCCTGGCTGACTTTAAATTCAAGAACAGTAGGATGGATTGATGTCAGTTTTCTTTTCTTTTTTTGAGACAGAGTCTCAAGTTGTTGCCCTGGTATAGTGCTGTGGCATCACAGCTCACAGCAACCTCTAGCTCCGGGGCTCAAGCAATCTCTTGCCTCCACCTCCCAAGTTGCTGGGACTACAAGAATCTACCACAACACCCAGGTTTATATATTTTTTCAGTTGCAGCTGTCATTGTTGTTTGGCAGGCCTGAGTTGGATTCAAACCTGCCAGCTCTGGTGTATGTGGCTGGTGCCTTAGCCACTTGAGCCACAAGTGCAGAGCTGATGTCAGTTTTCTTAAACCTGGTAATCTAGTGTCTAGCTCTGTGCCTGACAGACTATAAAATATTTCAGCAGAAGTATATTATATATTGCCACTACTTGTATCTAATTTCGATTATTCAAAAGTGCTTTACATAAATCATCTCCTTTATCTTCACAACAACTCTATGAAGCAGGTGCTATTATTATTCCCATTTTATAGATGAGGAAACTGAGATTCAGAGATGCTAACTTGCCCAGGATCTCTCAGCTTGGAAGTGGCAAAGTTGAGATTTAAACCCAGGCATGAAAGCCCCAAAGTCAGGGCATTAAATACTCGTTGGTTAAGTGAATTAATCGTAATACATATTACTGTGTATTGAGGGACATTGGGAATTTAGATCTGAGAGGATGCTTCTATCTTTTGGGAAAAAATTTCTCCTACAAGAATCCTCAAAGATCTCATATTAGACCTTCCATTTGATCTTGCAATCTCATTACTAGGTATCTACCCAAAGAAAAAAATCATTTAATCATAAGGACAATTGCACTACATGGTTTATCACAGCTCAATTTATAATTGTTGAGATGTAGAAACAACCTAAATTTCCATCAACCCAGGAATAGATTAACAAACTGTGTATATGTGTATTATGGAATACTATCATCCATAAAAAAGATGGAGACTGCATCTTTTATATTAACCTGGATGGAGTTGAAACAAATTATTCCTAGTAAAGTATCATAAGAATGGAAAAGCAAGTATCCAATGTACTCAGTACTAATATGAATCCAGTAGACGATCTAATACACACCTTTTTTAAGGAGAAAAACTTAATTCAGATTGAGAGGAGAGAGGAGGAATGAGAGGGATTGATGTGTTCCCAATTAATGGGAACAATGTAAGAGTATATGGCACACTTCTTGGGTGGGAGACACAACTATAAGAGGGACTCTACCTAATAAATACAAACTTTGTAATATAGTTGTTTTGTACTCTCACACTAATCTTAAATAAAATGTCTCCTACAACTGTTCTGAGAGGTAGTTCTCCAGATCTTTCTGAAATACTTCTGGCAATGGAAATTCACTAACTTTCCCAACTCTAACTATTAGGATGCTTTTCCTTACATAAAGCTGCCAGAGCCAGACTCACAAGTTCTTGGAGAATAAAGACTATGATTCTCCATTCTTACTGTTCCCTGGTATTATACTTTGTACACAACAGGTGTTTAGTAATTTTTTTTGTTCTTTATAGCCACAGATCCAGAATACATCCCCTCCCACTTAGAGTATAAAAAGCCTGTGGTGTTATAGAATCAAAGCTAGGTAGATATGCTGGCCCTGAGTTGAGGTGGAAGCAGTCCTTCAATTGAGTTAGAAGAGCATTAAAAGCATTAAGAAATTATGTTAGGGACTCCACTATATTTTATTACGTGGCCAAAGGAAATAGTGACAATAAACTTTAGAAAGAATTTCAGTAGATTTAGGGACTACAAGAGTTTTTTGGGACATGGATGAATTGTAACAGTGGTGAAGGCAGGGCTTTTACTGCACCTGGCATATGAATAGTATACATTGTACCCTATAGGTAATTTTTTGATCCCTCACCCCCTTTCCAACTGTCCCTCTGCTGAGTCTCCAAAGAATGTTATACCACTTTATATGCCCATCACTTAGCTTTCAGTTATAAATGAGAACATACAGTATTTATTTTCCTGCGCCTGAGACACTTGGCTTAGGATAATGGCTTCCTTTTCCATCTAAGTTACTATTATAGTTGAGCAGTATTCCATGTTGTGTGTATGTGTGTGTGTATGCATTATATATATGTATATATATGTGTGTGTTTATATATATACATATAAATAAACACACACATATATAGTGCATACACATAATGCATACACACACATATAATGCATACACACATATATGTGTGTGTGTTTATACATATATACACATATAAACACACACACATATATATAATGCATACATATAATGCACACACACACATATATATAATCTACACATACACATATATGTGTGTGTTTATATATATATATACATATAAATGAGCACATACCTGTCCTTGCTACATCTGTGAAGAAGCTCAAATATATATATGTGTGTATATATATATATATATATATATATATACACACACACACACACACACACACACATCTCCATATTTTTTTTTCCACTCATCAGTTGATGGGCTTTTAGGTTCATTCCATATCTTCGCAATTGTCAATTGGACTGCAGTAAATATACAAGTGCATGTGTCTCTTTGAAATGATTTCTTTTGGGGGGAGGGTAGATACCCAGTAATGAGATTACCAGATCAAAGGGTAGAGATAATATTAATTTTTTGAAGAATCCCATAGAGACTGTACTAATTTACATTTGGTGGTCTACATCTTTGATTTATGTCTTAGGTGGAATAAGAGAAAATTTCCATTGTTTTGACAATTGGTCTGAGAATTCTTTCTGAGGCGAGACCCCCTTTAGTGGGGGAAAACCCAGTAACAAGCCCACTGACTGAAAACAGAGACCCTGGGGAATCAGTTTAGCTGTGTCACAGCAAAGAAAAAGAGTATTTGTTGCTCTGGAAAGGGTGAACGAAGTATGAGGGCAGGAGAGCCAGAACAATGAAGAATCAGCTGTGCCGTGTTCTATGCGATATAACAACTCCTTGAACTGTGTGGTCTTCAGTGAAGTCTTGAAAGCTTAACAAATGGTCGACACAAATAGATTTCTCATGAAAAATGGAGGAAGGACTATGCCTTGGGACATGGGGATAGAATGGAATTAGTGAGCTAAATGATAAGGTTCTCAGCAGCTGGAAAAGCAAGGATGTTCAGGATGGTTTAAGGGTGTGGAATTGAGTTCTCAAAGCAACATCATTGAGATTTCAAGGTTTTTTTAGGGGGCAGGGTGACAATGTCATTTGGTAACATACCTACAAGAGGTTATACAACTTATTTAAGTTCAATTGAATAGAGATAAATGTTTCTTGGCTCAGAGCTGTAGCTCAGCAGTTAAGGGCACTAGCCACATACACCGGAGCTGGCAGGTTCAAATCCAGCTTGGGCCTGCCAAACAATAATGACAACTGCAACCAAAAGTAGCTGGGCATTGTGGCAGGTACCTATAGTCCCAGCTACTTGGGAGGCTGAGGCAAGAGAATCACTTAAGACCAAGAGTTTGAGATTGCTGTAAGCTGTGATGCTATGGCACTCTACCAAAGGCGACATAGCAGACTCTGTCTCAAAACCCCCCCCAAAATAGAAATAAATGTTTCTTGAGCACCAGTCCAATGCCAGACTCAGGGTTGATGTGGCAAAATTAACATAGTTGATCCATGGGAATTCTTCCCTCATGTGTTTGGCTGAGAAATTTGTTGTAGGAAGGAGTCAGTGAAGGAGCACACAGCTGTCCTTGCTACTTCTGCAAAGAAACTCAAATGAGTTAATTAATATGAAAGAGGTTTAAAAGAGCATGATTTACTTGTTTATTAGGAATATCCATCACGGCTAGTTTCCACATTAGAAATAATTTGGCTAAACCAATTATTAAGGTGTTAATGTTTGAGAGTTTGCTATTATGAATTTTACCTCTGCCAGGGGCAACTTTGTGTTTTTGTATGTGGTTTTGGGCAAGAGTATTTATATTTTATGAAAAGAGCATAATTAACCCACAGGAATCATGACAGGCAGTGACAGGCATACTGAAAATGGGATTTGGGACAAAGAGGGTCTTTCTGAGTTTCTTCAAGTGGGAAATAAAAACCTGCCAGCTTCCATTGTTGCGAAAAATGCTACAAAGACAGCATCTTTTCTACGATTTCTAGAAAAATGCAGTGCAGAAGTGACAGACTATATCTTTAATGCAGTCTTAAACTAAGTACAACAAGATCCCTGGTACAAATGATGGAGTCATGTAGCCAACTTGAGAATTAGTGGTCAGTGTGGGCTATGAACAAAGCAAGTTATACTTTGCTTTTGAGTTTCTTATAAAAACTTCTTTTATTTCAAGTTGCATCTGCTTTGCAGAGCGATTTTTTTCCCTAGAGCACTATGAATGATTTATGACTTCTGACGCTGCATCCCACGAGATTACATAAGGAACAGTGAAAAACAAGTGATGAGCCAAACTTAAAAGAAAAAAAATCCAAACATTTTAAAAAAGCGAGTTTCATCTTGGGTTTTGATCAGCTAACAGATTTCTACTCACCAAAAGTGCTCCTTCATTCCAAAGTGCACCCCAGTTCTGTGAGGATCCCTTAGATTTTCTTTTACCATTGCTCGCACCTTATGATCAACTTAGAGTTTAGCCCCCAGTGATGTCCAGGAATGTCCAACTGCCCTGAATCCTCCCTCCTCCTGAAAGTGAACTTTGTAATTGAATTTCAAAAACAGCAACATTAGTGTGATTAACAATTGGCCTGAAACATTGATGGGAGAAATTTCTATTATTTATTATTTCTTTAATCATAAAATAATAGATTTTCAGAGTTTGCAGATGCCTGAGATGAGCTAGCTCTCTCTGTTATTTGACAGATACAGAAACTAGTGACTAGAGAGGTGATGCAACTTGCCCAAAGTCACACAGCGAGGTTTCCTCAAGCAGAGTGATGGACATAATTCAACCTCAGAGTAGTACAGTCTGTGCATATTTATCAATAAACTTTCATCTCCCTATTTAAGTGGAAGTGATAACTTTGGATATTATTTTCCAACTACAAAGACTTTAGAGCTTATCTGACAGAATTTCTGTTGTTGACTTATTAAGTCAGAGCTAATCTGGGGAAATTGAGGGAGGGTGGCACCTATTGCAAGGCCAGGGCTGGGCTGGAGTTTGGAATCCTGGGTAGCAGCCAGATGGGGTGAGGCATCACTCCAGAGTCTTGGTTAGGAGTAGCCAAATCATTGAGATGAGGGTTTATTTGAAGTCCAAAGCCTGAGTAGCTGGCCTGTGTGAAGCACCAGGTTTAAAAGATGGGTGTGAGATGACAAACTCCAGGTGAGCCCAAAGTGAGGAGTTAAGGAATCACAGAGGACGAGATGGTGGAGACCAGCAGTCAAGTGAGGGCTGTGATTGAACAGAAAGGACAGAAGATGGAGGAGGGGCCTATTGTTGGCTTAAGAGAGCAGGATTGGGTCATATTCTTTCAAGTTTGAAGGTAATGGTTGAAAACCCATTTATTTGCTGAGGAAAAACAAACAAATTACAGAATAGTGGGTGGAGTATGTCTCAACATATGCATAAGTCTGCTTCCGCCTCTGAACTGGAGAGCACCAGGCACCTTCCAAGTTAAGAACATGGACTTAAAAGTCAGAAATCCTGAATTTGCTTCTTGGCTGCATTTAACCAGCTGTATAATTCTGGGCAAGTCCCTTAGTTTTCTTAACTGTGGAATAAAACCTACTTTATAGATTTTGTTGTAAAGGTCTGAGATAATGTATATAAGTCACTTAGCACGGTGCCTGGGTCATAGTAAAGGTAAAAAAGGAATGATAACACTATATGTTTTTAAGACTTGATTTTTGAAAATAAAGTGAAAGGGCTATCACTTACTGTAAGCTATGTGATCTTGGGTGGGTCACTACCTCTCTGAAACTCAGTTTTCCATCTGTAAAATGAGGATAATAATCACCATATTGTGGGATGTCATGAGAATAAAACAAGGTGGCATAAAGGGTTCAGCCCAATGTGCTCAGTGTCCTTAGTGGCTGGCAGCATCAGGATGAGGCTAAAATGTTGGGTGATAGAGTCAGGAGAGAGGAAGGAAGGAAACTTGTAAAAACTTGGACAGCCATTTTCTTCATTGATAGCATATATGTTGTTTGGGAAAACAGTCAGCCTGTTTGGCTAATAGCCTGTTTTATCAGAAAGGAAAAAAATGATCAGTAAATAGCAAAATCTAAATAAACAAAATCTATTGCCTGCTTCACCATGCTCACATGCCAAGGACAAGTAGGTAAAGCCAAAGGAAGACAGCTCAGGCTGCCCCAGAGACATCCTCTTGTCGAGAGATTTTTCCCTAAAGTGGATATCAGTGTGACTGTTTGGGACCAAAATAATCAGTTTTTACAAATACCCTTGCCAGGCTAAGCATTTGAAGAATGTAGACATGATCAAAGCAAGCAACAGGGATATCCTGTTTTAGGTCAACTGATGTGCTAAATTATAGAATTTTGGAACAGGAATTAATTTCAGCCTGACACCAGGAAAGCTACAGAAGAACTTCTCCCTGCCTTGGGCCATGGAGGGACCTAAGAATCCTCCAAAGAGGTGTTTCTACAATGCTCTTCTCAATTTCTTTAAAAATTTTTTTTATTAAATCATAGCTGTGTACATTAATGCAATCATGGGGTACAATTTACTGGTTTTATATACAATTTGAAATATTTTCATCAAACTGGTTAACATAGCCTTCATGGCATTTTCTTAGTTATTGTGTTAAAACATTTACATTCTACATTTAGTAAATTTTACATGTACCCTTGTAAGATGCATCATAAGTGTGGTACCACCAAATACCCTCTCTCCACCCATCCTTCCCCCTACCCTACCCTCCCTCACCCCTTTCCCCATATTCTTGGGCTATAATTGGGTTATAGCTTTCATATGAAAGCTATAAATGAAAGCTATAAATTGGTTTTATAGTAGGGCTGAGTACATTGGATACTTTTTTCTTCCATTCCTGAAATACTTTGCTAAGAAGAATATGTTCCAGCTCCATCCATGTAAACATGAAAGAGGTAACGTCTCCATCTTTCTTTAAGGATACATAATATTCCATGGTGTACATATACTACAAATTATTAATCCATTCGTGGGTCAATGGACACTTGGGCTTCTTTCATGACTTAGCAATTATTAACTGGGCTGCAATAAACAAATATCTTTGTTATAATGTGATTTTTGGTCTTCTGGTTATATACTTAATATATTGGATATATACTTAATAGAGGATTTGTAGTGTTGAATGACAGGTCTATTTTTAGATCTCTAAGTAGTCTCCAAACATCTTTCCAAAAGGAATGTATTAGTTTACATTCCCACCAACAATGTAGAAATGTTCCCTTTTCTCCACATCCATGCCAACATCTCTGACTTTGAGATTTTGTCATGTGGGCTAATCTTACAGGAGTTAGATGATATCTCAAAGTAGTTTTGATTTGCATTTTTCTGATGATTAAGGATGATGAGCATTTTTTCATATGTCTGTAGGCCATGCTTCTGTCTTTTTCAGAGAAGTTTCTCTTCAAGTCCCTTGCCCATCCTGAGATGGGATCACTTGTTCTTTTCTTGCTAATATGTTTGAGTTTTCTGTGGATTCTGGTTATTAAACCTTTGTCAGAGACATAACCTGCAAATATCTTCTCCCGTTCTGAGGGCTGTCTCTTGTTTTACTTACTGTGTTCTTGGCTGTGCAGAAGCTTTTTAGTTTGATCAGGTCTCAGTAGTGTATTTTTGAAGCTGCTTCAATTGCCCAGGGGGTCCTCCTCATAAAATATTCTCCCAGGCTGTTTTCTTCAGGAGTTTTCCCGCACTTTCTTCTAGTGTTTTTATAGTTTCATGTCTTAAGTTTAAATCTTTAATCCAGTGAGAATCTATCTTAGTTACTGGTGAAAAGTGTGGGTCCAGTTTCAGTCTTCTATGGGAATCTTTTCCCCACTGAATGTTTTTAATTGGCTTGTCAAAGATCAAATAACAGTAAGTAGCTGGGTTCATCTCTTGGTTCTCTATTCTGTTCCATACATCTACCTCTTTGTTTTGTGCCAGTACCATGTTGTTTTGATCACTATCGATTTATACTATAGACTGAAGTCTGGTAGTGTAAATTTCTCCTGCTTTGTTTTTATTTTTGAGTAGTGTCTTGGCTATTCGAGGTTTTTTCTGATTCCATATAAAATGAAGTATTATTTTTTTGAGATCTTTAAAGTATGACAGTAGTGCTTTAATAGGGATTGCATTAAAATTGTTTATTGCTTTGGGTAGTATGGACATTTTGACAATGTTGATTCTTCCCAGCCATGAGCATGGTATGTTTTTCCATTTGTTGACATGTTCAGCTATTTCTTTTCTTAGAGTTTCATAGTTATCTTTATAGAGATCTTTCACATCCTTTGTTAGGTAAATTCCAAATATTTCATTTTCTTTGGCACTATTTTAAAAGAAATAGAGTCCTTGATTGTTTTTTCAGCTTGACTACTGTTGGCATATATAAAGGCTACAGATTTAAGAGTGTTGATTTTGTAGCCTGAGACACTGCTGTATTCCTTGATCACTTCTAAGAGTTTTGTAGTAGAATCCTTAGTGTTTTCCAGATATACAATCATATCATCTATGAAGAGTGAAAGTTTGATCTCTTCTGACCCTGTATGAATACTCTTGAATCTCCTTTTCTTGCCTAATTGCAATGGCTAAGACTTCCGTTATAATGTTAAAGAGTAGTGGAGACAATGGGCAACCTTGCCTGGTTCCTGATCTGAGTGAAATGATTTCAATTTAACTGTGGGTTAAATTGGCTGTGAATTTACTGTAGAAGGCCTCTATCAGTTTAAGAAATGTCCCTTATATACCCATTTTCTTAAATGTTCTGATCATGAAAGGATGCTGGATATTATCAAAAGCTTTTCTGCATCAATTGAGAGAATCATATGATCTTTGTTTTTTAAACAAAGAAAACATTCATATGTGCTGAATTATACTTATAGATTTACATGTATTGAACCAGCCTTGAGACCCTGGGATAAAACCCACTTGGTCGTGGTATATAATTTGTTTGATGTATTGCTGGATTCTGTTTGTTAGGATCTTGTTGAATATTTTTGCATCAATATTCATTAATGATATTGGTCTATAGTTTTCTTTTCTTGTTGAGTCTTTTGCTGGTTTGGGGATCAAGATGATGTTTGCTTCATAGAATGTATTGGGTAGTATTCCTTCTTTTTCTATATTTTGGAAAAGATTGAGCAATATAGGTACTAGTTCCTTTTTACTTGTCAATTTCCTTCAGATTTTCATATTTCTGAGAGTAAAGTTTCTTGTTATATTCATTAAGGACTTTTTGTATTTCTTTTTTTAATTAATTAATTAATTTATTTTTATTAAATCACAATTGTGTACATTGGTGCAATCATGGGGCACAATGTGCTGACTTCATATACAATCTGAAATATTTTCATTGAACTATTTAACATAGACTTCATGGCATTTTAATCACTATATGAAGACATTTATA
>CAUYON010132393.1:0-34792 GCA_963573935.1 Arctocebus calabarensis
CCAGCTACTAGGGAGGCTGAGGCAAGAGAATCGCTTAAGCCCAAGAGCTGGAGGTTGCTGTGAGCAGTGTGACGCCACGGCACTCTACCCAGGGCGATAAAGTGAGACTCTGTCTCTACAAAAAAAAAAAAAAAAGTTAAATGACTAATGGGAAAATACTTATAACACAAATAACGGAAAAAGATTGATATGCCTGTCAGCAAGAAATTCTTACATAGCAATAAGAGAAAAAATTGCTACTATTCCAACATAAAAATAGGCAAACAAGGCAGTCTTGAAGAACAGATAAGAAGTTACACTATGGAATATAGTAATCAAGACACAGTAATATTGGCATCAGAATACAAAAACCAATCAATTATTGGGACAAAACAGAGAATCCAGAAATAGAACCTATATATGTATGGTCACCTGATTTCTGACAAAGGCAATAAATATTGTAGGGTAGAGGGTCAGAGAAGTTCCTCCCAGGCCGGGTGCAGTGGTCACGCCCGTCATCCCAGCACTTGGGAGGCTGAGTCGGGTAGATTGCTTGAGCTCACAGGTTTGAGACCAGTCTGAGCAAGAGCAAAAGAGACCTCCTCCTTTCTCTAAAAATAGCCGGGCATTGTGGCAGGTACCTGTAGTCCAAGCTACTTGGGAGGCTGAGGCAATTGAGCCCAAGAGTTTGAGGTTGCTGTAAGTTATGATGCCATGGCACTCTACCAAGAGCGACAAAGTAAGACTCCGTCTCCAAAATGAAAAAAATAGTAAGTTCCTCCCATTAAATGGTGCTGGATGAATTAACCATCTGTATGGAAAACAATGTATCTGGACCCCTACCTCAGTGCCATACACAAAAATCAATTGCAAATGGATTATAGAAGTAAATATGAAAGAGTAAAAATAAAACTTTCACAGGGAAACATGGAACATCTTCATGATCTTGAAGTGGGCTAAGATTAATTAAACAGGCATAAAAAGTACTTACCATTAAAGGAAAAAAATTGATTAATGGCTATATTAAAATAAAAACTTCTTCTAATTCAGATATCAATGGGAGAGTGAAAAAGGGACCCTACAGGATAAAAAAAAAAAAGATATTCATATACATATTTTTAACTTACTCCATAGAAAAATGGACAAAAATTTCAATAGATAGTATAAAAGAGTATGTCTACATGGCCAATGACCATATGAAAAGATGCTCAGCATTAGTTACCAGAAAAACTAAAATTAAAACCACAATGAGACACCTTTAATACATCCACCAGAATGGCTAAAACTAAAAAAATTCCAAATGTTGACAACGATGTGAAGCAAGTATAATTCTCATACCTTGCTGAAGGGTGTAAATTGGTATGACCATTTTGGGAAAATGTTTGATGATATCTTAAAAAACTAAATATACATACTCAGCAATTCTAACAGAAATTGGGCATGTATTTTCTAAAAAACATATCATAGCAATATTACTCATAATAGCACCAAATGGGAAAACCACTCAAATGCCCATCAGTGGATATACATAGTGGTGTAATAATTCATTATGAATATTCAATAATTCATTATGAAAGATGTTTTGGCAAAATAGCAACATGGGTCAAAATCTTAAAAAAGTCATGCCTTATTGACTTCCTGAACTCTCCGCTACAGAAAGAATCACAGATGCCCACGTACATTTATATCAAACTATATAACTATATAACTATCCTCGTACATTTATATCAAACTATATAACTATATAACTATCCTCATGTGAAGATTCTTATAACTAAAAATTGGACATTGATACATATCGATAATAGAGAAGTGGTTAAATAGACTTTGGTATATCTGTATTGATGAACTTTTAAATAGTCACTATAGATCACACTTTGGAAGAATATTTAAGAACATTCAGTAGTCATTTAATGTTAGGTGAAACATGAAGAATAGAAACTTATTTAAATAATGCAGTTTCAATTTTATTACCTATGTGCTCACATAGTTCATCCATCTTCCTATTCAAACGACTATGCATAGATGCGTGAAGTAAGTAAGGAAACATACACCAGGCCCAAACTAGTCATTTCTGTAAAGTGTAACTATAGAGCATTTACACTGTCTTCATTTTACATTTTTCCATGTTAGTCCCTAGGGCTAACTCAAATGCTCAGTCACAGCCTTGAGCCTATCATTCACTAGGACTCCATACCTCTTTCCTTTCTCTGGAGAATTCCATTAGCATTAACTGTTTTTTTTTTTTTGTTGTTGTTGTTTGTTTGTTTTAACTGGAGATTTTGTAGGAATTTTACACTGTATGGCCCACAGCACTTCATGTATTGCTTTCAGTTGTGCCTTATCTGTCAGTTCTTCAAAGCCCAGGACAAACAAGATTTCTCTCCAGTTATCTTTCTCCTGGGCAGCAGTTAAGACAGGCTGGTTTCTAGTTTCTTCAATTCTAGGCCTCCCCTGCTCCAGGCCTCCAAATTGCTGTCCCTTTCTCAATGGGAAACAATAATTTACTTCTGCAAATATGCATACATCTATTTGGAAAACAGACTTGTAAAAACAAACAAAAATTCTTTTCATAAGCAATTGTCAAGTTTTCTATAATAAGTTCCTATTACTTTCAGAATCAGAAAATTCTGAATACTCCTAGCAACTGCCTAGGGGTAAATTTTTCTTTAGACAGCAGTGGTATTAATGAAAGCATCTAACTTTCAAGACCAAGTCAGACTGGTTAAAATTAACCTTAGGCATTCTGGGAGGCTGAGGCAGGTAATAGCTTAAGCTCAGGAGTTCAAGACCAGCCTGAGCAAGAATGTGACCCTGTCTCTACTAAAAATGAAAAACTGAGGCAAGAGGATCACTTGGGTCCAGGAGTTTGAGGTTGCTGTGAGCTATGATGCCAGGCATTCTACTGAGGGCAAAAAAGTGAGACTCTGGCTCGGTGCCTGTGGCTCAACGAGCTAAGGCGCCAGCCACGTACACCTAAGCTGGCGGGTTCGAATCCAGCCCCAGGGCCTGCCAAACAACAATGACGGCTGCAACCAAAAAAATGGCCGGGCGTTGTGGCGGGCGCCTGTAGTCCCAGCTACTTGGGAGGCGTAGGCAGGAGAATCGCTTGAGCCCAGAAATTGGAGGTTGCTGTGAGCTGTGATGCCACGGCCCTCTACCCAGGGTGACAGCTTGAGGCTCTGTCTCAAAAAAAAAAAAAAATTAATCTTATCCCTATGCATATCAAGAACAAATTTATTTGATATTTTGAATTATATGTGCAGCACCTCCCCTTGGTGAGAGCAGAGATTGAAGAATTATTTGTTTTAGTATTAACCTTAAGCAGCACTGATCAATAACGAGATTAAACAGTCAATTCTGAACTCTGAGAAAATAGTGGAATGAGAAAGCATAAGACATAGGTGGGTAGAAATAATTTCTGCTTGGTTTTATTGGCGGCATAATTATCTTCCTAAAATTACTCTGAACTAGTGCTGGATGCTGAACTAATGTACTCCATCCTTCCGCCCACCTAGGAAATACGTACGTCCTTCCCATATACCAGGCACTGTTGCAGGATATGGGGTGCCTCAGTAAACAAGGTACATAAGTCCCTTCATTCATGGAGTATATGGGGATGTGTACAGAGGGGATTTTTTTTTGAAATATAGTCAGATGTATTTCTGTATTTTCTAAATCTTTCTGCCATGGGACTTCCCACCCACTGCAACAGTGAGTTTCAGAGCTTTAGGAGGAGATACAGTATCTGCTTTTTCCTCCTAAGTTATTACTCAGCTTTTTTCCCCCCAGCAAGAAAATTATTATAAAAGCCTGGTGTCATTAAAAAGAAACTGTCTAATATTTCTCTGTTTTGGTCATCAAGGACAAAGCCTGAAGGACTCACGCACACCATGTCTTCCATAAAGCAAAGGATATCTCTATCCAAACCTGGCTGCTCTAGAGTAAGGAACTCAGAGAACATCAGTGCCAGCACTGGGGGAGGTGGTGCAGCAGTGGGGAGAAGAGATGGGGGAGCTTCAGTAGACTGGAGAAGAAGCAAGCCCAGCAGGGGGGGATACCAGGATGAACAACACCGGGTTGGGACGGAGCTCCAGTTACGGGTGCTAGCAAATCGGCCCAATTGTCAGATGGACTGAGCCTTCTGTCTCCAGTGCAGGAAACCGTGTGGTCCAGTCAGTCTACAACCAAGACCAGCAAGTAGCCAAAGGACATGGTATGGATCCCAGTAATGCCTTCACTGCCATGTGTTCGTATGAGTTCTACCCCAGCTCTGCATGTCCATTTGCCTTCTTTAAAGGAAGCAGGGGAAGAAGGAATCTGAAATAGTGAGTCTTTTATCCACCAAAAGACTCAACATTTAACAAAAGAGCCTTGGCTAGGAGAGGTTGGCCCTAAGGACTTGGGCTTGGTCATGTCTCTCATGCTCCTGATGTTCCCCTATCATTTTTCCTAGGACATGCCCTATACTCCCTAATTGCCTCTACTTACACTTGACCTCCATTCTCAAGCAAAATTCTCATTTTATCTTTGCTCTGTTCTCAGTTAACAGTCTACAGGAAAAATGGCCATCATATTAATCCAAAATATTATAAATTTCAATAAGAATTTAAAAATTAGACCAAAGTGGCTCCTGCCTGTAATCCTAGCACTTGGCAGGCCGAGGTAGGACTATCACTTGAGCTCAAGAATTTGAGACAAGCCTGAGCAAGAGTAAGACTCTTGTCTCTACTAATAAAAATTAACCAGACATGGTGGTATGCACCTGCAGCCCCAGCTACTTGGGAGGCTACGGCAGAAGGATTGCTTCATTCCAGGAGTTTGAGGTTGCAGTGAGCTAGGCTGAAGGCATTGCATCCAACAGGGGTGATGAAGACTCTGTCTAAAAAAAAAAAAGAAAGAAAAGTTAAACACATATATAAAGACTGGATAATGATTGAAACCTAATTGGAAAAAAAAATCTAAAAATCATGAGAATGAAAGACGAATTAACAGAAATTAAAAATTTTAAAGGACCCCATGACGGAAGTGTTCTAAAACTGTGTTGTACTGATGGTTTTACAACTCTCTGAATTAATTACAAATCATGTAATTTTGTGCTGTTCAATATTAACCACATGTGGCTATTAAAATTTAAATTTAGGGGGTTTTTTTTGTTTGTTTTTTGAGACAGAATTTCACTTTGTTGCCCTTAGTAGAGTGCCCTGGTGTAATAGCTCATAGCATCCTCAAACTCTTGGGCTGAAGTGATCCTCTAGCCTTGTCCTCCAGAGTAGCTGGGGCTACAGGTGCCCGCCACAATGCCCAGCTACTTTTTTAATTTTTAGTAGAGAAAGATCCTTGCTGAGGCTGGTCTCAACTCTTGAGCTCAAGCAAATCCACCCGCTTTGACCTCCCAGAGTGCTAGGATTACAGGTGTGAACCAACATGCCCAACCCTTAAATTTAGTTTTAAATAAAAAATTTATTTTGGGGTGGCACCTGTGGCTCAGTGAGTAGGCTGCTGGCCCCATATACTGAGGGTGGAGGGTTTGAACCAGGCCCAGGCCAAACTGCAACACAAAAATAGCTGAGCATTGTGGCAGGCACCTATAGTCCCAGCTACTCGGGAGACTGAGGTAAGAGAATCGCCTAAGCCCAAGAGCTGGAGGTTGCTGTGAGCTATGATGCCACAGCACGCTACTGAGAACAACAAAGTGAGACTCTGTCTCTTAAAAAAAAAAAAAAATTATTTTGAGAGATGAAATTTTGCTTTGTTACCCCCAGGCTAGAGTGCGGTGACATAATCATAGCTCCCTGTATCCTCAAACTTCAGAGTTCCAGTGATCCTTCCACCTCAGCCTCCCAAGAAGCTGAGTCTACAGGCATGTGCCCCAGTGCCTGGCTAAATTTAAATTTATTAAAATTGTATTACTACCAAGCCACAATAATTAAAATAATATACTATTTGACATAAGAATATAGATAGATAGATAGATAGATAGAGTGAAATAGAATTGAGTGTCCAGAAATAAACTGATAAATTTATGGTCAATTGATTTTCAGCAAAGGTGCCAAGAACATTCAAAGGAAAAAGAATAGTCTCTTCAACAAATGGTGCTAGGACAGTGGATAACCACATGCAAAAGAATAAAGTTGGACCCTTACATAACACCTTATATGAAAACGTATATGAAAACGAACTCAAAATGCATCAAACATCAGAATGCTTTTAGGAATTCATCCTCAGGAAGTAATTGGACAAAGATACAAAGGTGTATCTATAAAGATGTTTATCATGGTAGTAGTTGTAATAGTAAAAAATTGACAATTGCCTGAATAAACAAAAAAACAATTTTAAGTTGATTTAAAAAAAATAAAAGAATGAGAGATGAGATGCAAGAGAGAAAAAAACTATTTTGAAATAGGTAAGGAGTAGATGTTTCTTTCTTTCTTTCTTTCTTTTTTTTTTTTGTAGAGACAGATCTCACTTTATCGCCCTCAGTAGAGTGCCATGGCTTTGCACAGGTCACAGCAACCACCAACTACTGGGCTTAGGTGATTCTCTTGCCTCAGCCTCCCGAGTAGCTGGGACTACAGGTGCCCGCCACAACTCCCAGCTACTTTATTGTTTTGCAGTTTGGTCGAGGCTGGGTTTGAACCCGCCACCTTCAGTATAGGGGGCTGGCACCATACTTGATGAGCCACAGGTGCTGCCCCAGAGTAGATGTTTCTAATAAAGACTTGTGTGTTTTCCTAAGTGGCAGCATTTACCACAGAGAAGGGAAGGAGCAGAATGTCATAGGATGACCTGGATATGAGACATCCTCACATCCACAAACACCCAGGAGGTTGCACTCCTGATGGAGGACCTCTTTCTCCTGTGAAGATTGGGCCTGGCTCCTTGGTTCTATAAATACACATCATCCTCTTCCTTCCTTTAAATAGCATTATTCATCCTTCCCTTTAAAGACTGGAAATTTATCTTCTTCATCAAAAAATATCCAGTTGAGGGGAAAATTTTATGAAGAAGACCCCCCTAGCAATTGCAGCAACACCAAATATAAATAACCGGGATTTTATCAAGCTAAAAAGCTTTTGCACAGCTAAGGGTACCACAAACAAAGCAAACAGACAGCCTTTGGAATGGGAGAAGATATTTGCATGTTATGAATCTCACAAAGGCCTGATAACTAGAATCTACAGAGAACTCAAATTAAACAATAAGAAAAGTGCAAACAACCTTCTCTGAAAGTGGGCAAGAGATTTAAACAGAAATGTCTCTGAAGATGACATATAAAAGGCCACCAAACACATGAAAAATGCTCATCGTCTTTAATCATCAGAGAAATGCAAATCAAAATCACTTTAAGATATCACCTAATTCCAGCAAGATTATCCCACATCACTATGTCCCAAAACACCAGATGCTGGCATGGATGTGGAGGGAAGGGAACACTTCTACACTGCTGGTGGGATTGCAAACTAATACAGCCTTTGTGAAGAGAAGTATAGAGAATCCTTAAAGATCTAAAAGTAGACCTTCCATTTAATCCTGCAATCCCATTACTAGGTATCTATCTAGAAGAGTGATTCTCAACTTGTGGGTCGCAACCCCTTTGGGGGTCAAACAACCCTTTCACAGGGGTCACCTAAGACCATCCTGCATATCAGATATTTACATTATGATTCATAACAGTAGCAAAATTACAGTTATGAAGTAGCAATGAAAATAATTTTATGGTTGAAGGTCACTACAATATGAGGAAGTGTATTAAAGGGTCATGGCATTAGGAAGGTTGAGAACCACTGATCCAGAAGAACAAAAATAATTTTACCACAAAGACATTTGCACCAGAAGGTTTACTGTGGCTCAATTAATAATTGCCAAGTTGTGGAAGCAACCTAGCGGCCCATCAACCCATGAATGGATCAACATACTGTGATATGTATACCATGGAATACTATTCAGCCATTAAAAAGACAGAGACTTTACATCTTTTACATTTATCTGGATGGAGTCGAAATACTAAGTTTTGGCTCAGCACCTATAGCTCAAGCAGCTAGGGCACCAACCACATACACCGAAGCTGGTGGGTTCAAATCCAGCCAGGGCCCACTAAACAACAATGATAACAACTACAACCAAAAAAAAAAAAAAAATGGCTGGGTGTTGTGGTGGGCACCTGTAGTCCCAGCTACTTAAGAGGCTGAGGCAACAGAATTGCTTAAGCCCAAGAGTTGGAGATTGCTGTGAGCTGTGGCGCCACAGCACTCTATCCAGGGCCACAGCTTGCGACTCTGTCTCAAAAAAAAAGAAAAGAAATACTAAATTCTTCTTAGTAAAGTATCACAAGAATGGAAAAATATCTAATGTATGCCATACTAATATGAAATCAATATATAAACAATTACATGCTCATAAGAACAATAAAACACTAATATAGTCTAGTTTGGGGGTAGAGGGAAGCGGGAGGTGGTGGGGGAAGGACCTTTGGCACAAGGAGGGAGGGTATGAGCCAAAAGGGTGTATAACACGCCCCCTGGGTGAGGGGCTCTTCTACAAATGGAACTTTACTCTGGAAGTTAGAACAATGTAACCTAAAAATTGTAACCTCATATTAATTTGAAAATAAATGAATTAAAATATCCAGTTGAGACAGTGGGACAGCATTTCCAGATTCATCAGTCAGATCCTGGGAAGACTGATAACTACAGAATGTTACTTCTCTGGGCATTGGGGTTGAGGAAGAGACATTAGAGAATATAGTAGGTACCTAACAAACCCTGAGATACAGCCAAGGTATCTGGGATGTGGCTTCGACATGCCCATTTCCACCTTGGCCCCCTTAATTGGAACTGAGTACCTCTAAGAGCAGGTACTCGGAACTTAGGTGCCTCTGGCTACAGAGACCCTTTTTAGGCAAGCTACTCCAGCCTGGCCACACCAACTGGTGCCTGGCCTTCCCTGATCAGGAGAGAAAATAGAAGGTGTCACTCCCATGTTCCTCCCTAATCTTGGTGGGCACTTTCCAGCCCCATCCTCTTCTTCACCTTGGGATGGAGGAATTAGGAGTAAAGCGATATGTTTACTAGGCCGAAGAATGCTAAAGGAAGGAGAGAAATAGACATTATCTAGCTAAACCAACCTCATTTAAGGAGAGATGACTCACACAGCTCATTCCTATGTAATATGGCACCTGGGTACCAGCGTGGGCCTTTCTTTTCTTTCCTCCTTTCCCATGACCTTTCTGACCAGTCATACACAATTACCTTTCCAAATGCCCCTCAGAACACAGTATTTTAATTGTCATTAATGCTCTTTTTTCTGCTGTCACTTTTTGGGGGTCCCTGTAGCATTTAGGACCGTGCATTTCTATAGCGCACTTTGCTGACAGGCCAGAGAAGTGGCTGACTATGTGAAAAGCTTTCTTGGGTTCTAGAAAAATTTTCCATCACTCTTCCTCCCAAGTATTTCCTCTGCCAGAGGCTAAGTTTTGGAATCCCTCAAATTTTTAAAATTATAGTTTTATTGAAATATAATTCATATACTATAATTTCAAAGTGTACGTTCAGTGGACTTTAGTATATTGACAGACTTGTGAAACCATGACTATAGTTACATTTAGGACACTTTCGTCACCCCAAGAAGAAACCTCATAGCCCTTAGTGCCCATTCTCCAACCCTCACAGTGCTAGGCAGTCAGATCAGTGGATCCACTTTCTCTGTGAATTTACTGGTTCTGATATTTCACAGAAGTAGAGTTATACAATATATAGTCCTTTGTGACGGGCTTCTTTCACTCGGTCTGATGTTTTTAAGGCTTATCCACACCATAGTATGTATCAGCACTTCTTTCTTTTGTACTGCTGACTTATAGTTCATTGTATGAATATACAT
The DNA here is from genome assembly GCA_963573935.1 of Arctocebus calabarensis. Classification (NCBI taxonomy): domain Eukaryota; kingdom Metazoa; phylum Chordata; class Mammalia; order Primates; family Lorisidae; genus Arctocebus; species Arctocebus calabarensis. The sequence continues at coordinate 9,859 of CAUYON010132393.1, forward strand.
TTTGTTTATTCACTCATCAGTTGATAAACATTTGAGTTGTTTCCATTTTCTACCTATTATGAATAAAGCTGCTATGAACATTCATGTGTAAGCTTTTGTATGCACATAGGTTTTCATTTCTCTTGGGTATATACCAAGTGGAGAAAATGCCAGGTCACATGGCAACTGGTATGTTTAACATTTTGAGGAACCATGACATAGTTTTCCATCATGGTTGAACCATTTTTCATTCCCATTAGTAGTTTTATTTATTTATTTTTGAGACAGAGTCTCACTTTGTCGCCCTTGGTAGAGTGCTGGGGAGTCACAGCTCATAGCAACCTCAAACTCTTGGGCTCAAGTCCTTTTGCCTCAGTTTTTCTTTTTTTTTTTTTTTTTAAACAGAGCCTCAAGCTGTCACCCTGGATAGAGTGCTGTGGCATCACAGCTCACAGCAACCTCCAATTCCTGGGCTCAAGTGAGTCTCCTGCCTCTGCCTCCCAAGTAGCTGGGACTACAGGCGCCCACCACAATGCCCGGCCATTTTTTGGTTGCAGCCACCATTGTTATTTGGCAGGTCCAGGCTGGATTCGAATCCGCGAGCTCAGGTGTACGTGGCTGGCACCCCAGCCCGTTGAGCCACAGGTGCCGAGCCAGCTGCCCTTTTTCTCTGACTCTTTGCTATGGTTCTGGAAAAGCCTGAAGTGGCAGTTCCAGGGGTACACCCGGGCAAACCAGGAGAAGGGACAGGGGACAGCAGAGGAGCCCTGAGGATGCTAAGAATACCCTTCCTCCCCACAACGCAAACAGGGATGGCCTTTCTGCCCCTGGTCCCCTGAGATGAAAGCCTGCCAGTGTTGAAAACTCCCAGATAGACTCTTGCTTCTCTTGCTGCTGGGGTGCAGGTTTCACAAGAAACAGTCAAAGCGGGCGGTGCCTGTAGCTCAAGAAGTAGGGCATTGGCCCCATATGCTGGAGGTGATGGGTTCAAACCCAGCCCCAGCCAAAAACTGCAAAAAAAAATAAAAAAGAAAAAGAAACAACCAAAGCTTTGTTCCTTGTCGAGGCTGAGCACTGGAAGGTGTGAGGGCACAGGGCTCACCCCAGCTCTGCCTGGCAGGAGGCACGGGCAGCTCCTCAGTTGGGGCCGGCTGCCCACAGTCCCTGGTCTCCCCCAGACAATTGTAATAATTCTGATTACCGTGAGTCAGGGCTTCAGATCACTAAGGAGGAAGGCTCCCTTTTGGGTCCTAGAATAGCACCATCTGATGGAACTTCCTGCAGTGTTGGAAATGTTCTACAATATGTCACATTCAGTATGATGGCCTGTAACCACGGTGGCTGTTGAGCACCTGAAGTCTGGTCGTATGACTGAGGAGGGACACTGTAAATACCAGTTAATTGTAACTAATTACAATTTAAATTTTTGTGGCTGTGTGTGACTGGGGGCTCTCTTATTGGACGGTACAGTTCTAAAAGAGAGGGGTCTCGGAGAAGGCCGCGTTGGGATCTTAAAGAACGGCCTGCCCCCCTTTCTTATGTGCTCGTGCACATGCAAAAATACCGCCTGGCATGTTTCAGGAAGCTTCTGGATACAATGCCCTTTTATAAAAAGTCCGGTGCTTAAACATCCTCATCTCAAGTGAGGCAGAGCTGCCACTGACCATGGACATGACCCACGCAGCTTCTCTTTGTCCTTGCACAGTTGGTGATCAGTAGGTAAAGCCTCAGGAAGCCGTGCCCCTGAGAAGTCTGTCTGCAGCAGTCACTGGCCTCGACACCTGCTGCCTGACCTGGGTGTGCCTCAACTTCTCTGTGCTTCTCCCCTTCAGAAAGGTGTCTATCAGTCCATGCCATGTGGCTGGCCAGTGGGCATGTGTGTGTGAGCAAGCTCAGTCATGAAAGTGTTTGGCCCACCCTGGCGATTTCCATCTTAGTTGCTATCCTGGTTCCAACAGCTTGACTGTAAGTAACAGGGATTTTGGCCTTCTGCAAGACTGGGAGGTTTGAGGGAAACTCATGCTTTTCCCCTTTCTTCTCCTCTCCTCTCTTCCCCTCCCCTCCCCTCCCTCTCTTTTCTCTTTTTTCCTTTTTTCTTCTTTTCTCTTCCTTTCCTTGTTTTTGAGATAGGGTCTCATTTTGTAGCCCAGGCTAGAGTACCTCATCATACCTCACTGCTACCTCAAACTCCTACCTTGGCCTCCCAAAGTGCAGCGAGTACAGGCACCTTCCACCATGTCCAGATAATTTATTTTTCTTTTTTCTTTCTTTCTTTCTTTCTTTCTTTCTTTCTTTCTTTCTTTCTTTCTTTCTTTCTTTCTTTCTTTCTTTCTTTCTTTCTTTCTTTTTCTTTCCTTCTTTCCTTCCTTCTTCCTTCCATCCTTCCTTCTTTCCTTCCTTCTTTCTTTCTTTTCTTATAGAGATGGGGTCTCACTATGTTGCCCAAGCTGGTCTTGAGCTCCTGGGCTCCAGTGATCCTTCTACTTGGTGATCCTTTTCCCAAAGTGCTAGGATCATAGGTGTGAGCCACTGTGCCTGGCTTTCTTTCTTGTTTATATTTTTAAGCAAGAGGAATGAGAGAACTGAAGGTAAAAGATGGGGTGGTTTTCTTATCTCCCCACCCCCACGTTCCTATCTCCCAGCACCTGGGGGCACCCTGCCTGTCTGTGGAGGGAATGATTTCTCTCCAGAGCCCCCTCTAGGACAGACTCTGCCTGTCCTTTCCCTCTAGACTACCCAACAGTCAGCACTTCTCCTGCCCCTCCCCTCCTGCCCAAGGATCTCTGATGCATGCTTCATCTTCCAGCACACTAACCCTTTTAAGTAGCTGTTTCCTAATGCATCATAATCCAGCTATTTCAAATGTCCAGAAAGTATCCTTGCACTGCCATCTCCCCCAAGCCCTGTGACATGAGTGACTCTGCAGGCCATCTGAACAGGCCTCACCAACAGGGCCATCATTGTGCCCCGGCCCACTCCATGCAGATGGGGACAGAGCCTCTCTGTGCAGGCCAGGATGTCCTGTGCGCTGGTTGCCCTGGCTTTCAATAGCCCATGTCGTGGTCCTTCTGCCTACGTCCAGTGCCTCCTACAACCTGTGCCTCATCCTGTCTTACTTAGTCCTGCCTTCTTCCTTCCCTCTTTCCCTCCCTCCCTTCCTCCCTCCATTCCTGCCTTCCTTCCTTTCCTTTTCCCTCCCTCCCTCCCTTCTTCCCTTCCTTCCTTCCCTCTTTCTTGTGGTAAAATGCACATAACATAAAAATTACTATTTTAGGCCACGTGTGGTGGCTCACGCCTGTAATCCTAGCACTCAGGGAGGATGAGGCAGGTGGATCTCCTGAGCTCAGGAGTTTGAGACCAGTCTGAGCAAAGAAAGACCCTGCCTCTAGTAAAAAGAGAAAAACCAGCCAGGCATTGTGGTGGGCACCTGTAGTCCCAGCTATTCTGGAGGCTGAGGCAAGAGGATTGCTTGAATCCAGGCATTTGAATTTGCTGTGAGTTATGATGCCTCAGCACTCTACCCAGGACAACCAAGTAGGACTCTGTCTCAAAAACAAACAAACAAACAACAACAACAAAAAAACCTTACTATTTTAACAATTTTTAAGTGTACAAGTCAATGGTATTTAGTACATTCACAATGTTGTGGGGCCATCACCACCATCCATCTACAGAACTTGTTCATCATCCCAAAGAAAACTCTGGGTCCATTAAACAGGAACTCCCCATTCTCCCTCCCTCGGTCCCTGGAAACCTCTACGCCAGTTTCTGTCTCAATGAATTTGCCCGTTCTGAGTTCCTCATATAAGCAGAATCGTACCATATTTGTCCTGTTGTGTCTGGCTAATTTCACTTAATGTAGTGTTTTCAAGGTTCATCTACACTGTAGCATAATCAGAATTTCATCCTTTTTTTGTGGCTGAACAATAATCTATTGTTCCAAATACATAAATATATATATATAGTCTATCTAAATTATATATAGTCTATATATTTATATATTTGGAATAATAGACTATTGTTCAGCCACAAAAAAAGATGAAATTCTTTATATATATGTATATGATGAAATTCGATATTATATAGATAAAATATATTTATCTTTCTTTTATATAGATAATAAAGGATGAGATTCTATAGATAAAGTTTTTTTTTTCTTTATCTGATCATCTGCTGACGGACACCTGTGGGCTATTGTGAGTAATGCTGCGATGAATTTTCCAGTCTCTATTTCTTCTGGGCACATACTCATATATAGAATCACTAATCTTACAGTAATTCTGGGTTTAACTTTTTGAGGAACCACTCAACTGTGTTTTTTCACAGTGGCCATACCGCTTAACATTCTTACCAATAAGGCACTTTATTTAAGTTTTAATTTTAAGCTGCAGAAATATGGCATGTTTGTTGTAAAAACACCAAAGGACTCAGAGGTACAAGCAGTAAAGAACAGAATTCCCCCCATGCAACTTGCCTCTTAGTAACTGGTGCTCAGGGTGTGGTGTGTGTACAGATACACACACACACATACAACACATATCCAGACATTGCAACAAAAATGAGCCCTGCCACTTGGGTTTTTTTTGTTTGTTTGTTTGAGACAGAGCCTCAAGCTGTCACCCTGGATAGAGTACCATGGCATCACAGCTCACAGCAACCTTCAATTCCTGGGCTCAAGCGAGTCTCCTGCCTCCGCCTCCCAAGTAGCTGGGACTACAGGCGCCCGCCACAATGCCCATCTGTTTTTTGGTTACAGCCATCATTGTTGTTTGGCAGGCCTGGGCTGGATTTGAACCCGCCAGCTCAGGTGTACGTGGCTGATGCCTTAGCCTGTTGAGCCACAGGCGCCAAGCCCCTGCCATTTGGTTTTTTCGTGTGATTCCATGTCAGCACCTGAAGGTCTCAGCTGCATGTGGCTCCCCAGTGCAGCCAAACTGAGCTGAGCCAGGACCTTCCTTGGGAATGTGGGTCACCCACCTGGCCTTAGCAAGCAGGCCTGCCAGGCACATCCTCCCCTCTGGGGAATACCAGGAGCCAGTCTCCCCTGGAATGATTTAGATGCTAGGAGCAGACTAGTGTGTGTGTGAGAGAGAGAGACAGGAGCTATAGCCATTACCTGGCTTGGCTCTAGGAGCAACCGGTACAGTGTTCTCCCATGATGGTTTGAGGGGTCCTTAAAGCAGAGCGTCACCTGACACCCTTGGGAAAGTCTGGCAGAAAGCCACCTGTAAGGCCAGAGACCAGCCGTTTTGGTCGCCAGCACCTTTTTCTGCAGGGCCCCAGGCAGCTGGTGGGAGAGTACAAAGAGGCCTGGAAAATCTGTAAACTGCTTAATCAGCCCCTGCATCTTGGCCGCTTGACTCTGTTTATTGCTTCCTGTCCCCAAAAGCCCTTTACAAACAGAGCAGCTTTGAGGGGGATAAACTGGACCTGCTGGGTGGCCTGTCCCTGCCTGTAAATGTGGATGGAGGGGTGGAGCGGGCAGCTTCCCTAGCCATGCCACCTCTGTTGCTGCCACCCGCTGGCTGCAGAGCCAGGGGGGGTGGGAATGACACCAAGGGGTGTCTGAGGGTGTGGGAAGAGTCCCCCCCAAAAGAGGGCAGTCCCCCAGAGAGCTTTTTACTTTGTAATTGCCAAATGACAGGAGTTCCATTTCTGCTAATTTCTTTGAAGACCTGGAGGTTCAGCTCTAATGAGGTGCAGGAGGGAAGCAGAGTAAAACCTTAGTCTCTTGACAACCCCTACAAGGTGGGGTGGGGAGCAGAGCCAATCCCCTGGGATCTAGGGACAGTCTGGGTCCAGGGCTTCCAGGGCTCACGCAACGCCTGTTTTATTATTGTTTGCATTACATTTTTGGAAACAGATGTTTTCTTGTTGACTGACTTTTCTCCCCTGGTCACCATATTCCTTTCCCTCCTTCTCACCTTCTCCACCTTCATCTCTCTCATCCAGAATTAACTGATTTGCTTCCCAGCCCTTTTCACCACTCCCACTGGCTGAAGTGGGGCTCTTCCAGAGAGGAGCTGCAGCCCTGAAAGTTTGCCCTCGACAGTGTTTCTGGCTGCTGGGGTGCCAATGGGGATGGTTATGGGTATTTTCTTCCTCTGGGGGACCCAGGGACAGGGGACAGGACACCTGCTCTGTGGGAGGAAGGATGCCATCTTTTGGCAAAGGGGTTGCAGGAAGGCAGCCTTCCTAGAGTTGGGGCTGCCCTCCTCCCAGCTGAGGTGGGGGGAGTCATCCATCTCTCCTGGACCAATAGAGCTGCCACTGTGGTCCAGCTGGCCTGCATGCGGCCCTTCCCTCCTGCCACCTGCCTTTTTCCCTCTTTCCTTTGCTTGGTTTCCCTGACTTGGAAGATTTTGATCAGAAAGCTCCCAGTTTATCCCCTATGGGAAGCCCTCTCTCATTAAAAAGACAGTGATGGACCGGGTGCAGTGCCTCACACCTATAATCCTAGCACTGTGGAAGGCTGAGGGGGCTAGATCACCTGAGCTCAGGAGTTCCAGACCAGTCTGAGCAACAGCAAGATCCTGTCTCAACTAAAAATAGAAAAACTAGCTAGGCACTGTGCCAGGTACCTGTAGTCCCACCTACTCGGGAGGCTGAGACAAGAGTATCTCTTGAGCCCAAGAGTTTGAGGTTGCTGTGAGCTATGATGCTGTCACAACACTCTACCCCAGGGTGACAGAGTGAGACTCTGTCTCAAAAAAAAGAAATTAGAAAAATAAAAAGCAGTAATGAGCCAGCTTGTTCTCTCTCTGTGGACCTGCTATGTGTGGGGCTGTGGGTTGGCCTGTGTTTTTCCGCAGGTGGCCTGTTTAAGCACACTTCCACATGGGACCACATCAGACACGTGTGTGTCTGAGCTTGTGCTTTGCGTTATGCAATTCTGAGCCTGCCCCACCCTCCCAGCTCCTTCCTGAAAGTGAAATGCTACAGTCCTTGCCCAAGAACAAAGGCCCTCAGCTTGGCCCTGCATGTTAATGATTTTCAAGTGTGGCCACTTCCTCTTGCATGGCCTGAGTCACCCTGCCTGTAGCCTGGTGTGGCTGTGATGGAAATACAAGTTGAAGAAAGGCCAGACCCTGGAGCGGAAGGCCCTGTTGGAGGTGCAGTGGAGCTTGGCGAGGTCCCCTCCAGGCCTAGGACAGCCTGGGCAGAGGAGGTGTGTGGTGGGGCTGGCCTGCTCAGCTCTGAGCTGGGGTCCTCCTGTTTTGTTTCCAACTCCCTGCTCCCCAGCCAGCCCACCACATCCGCACACTCCAAGCAGCTGTCTCTCTCCTGCTCCAAGATGGCTGGAGGTGGAATGATGACCAGGCCGACCCCATGTGCCCAGCCCTTTTGGAGCCTCAGTTTCCCTTTTTGCCCCATGCCGAGGTTTTTTTGTGTGTGTGAGGTGACAATGTGGTGAATGGTTAGGAATATGGGCTTTGGGAGCAGAATCCTGATCTGGCCACTTATGGCCTTGAAACTTGGAGCAAGTTAATTTAAATCCTCTGTGCCTCCATTGCCTCGTCTGCAAAATAATTGTCTCTATCAAATAGGATATCATGAGGGCGCTGTGCAGATAAAGTTGCCTGACATGGTCCTCTGCAGTGGGGCGTGTGCCCAGCCGAGAGCCTGGCTCAGTGAAGGGACCTCGGGGACTTCCCCCCAGCGTTGTAAACTGGTACGTGCGGTGCACATGTAGAGCCCAGTCATTTGGGGCAGTCAGCATGGTCAGGGTGAGAGGACAAGCTATCTTGGGGTTCTTAAAGATTGGGATCAGCGGATCTTGACTACGATTCACAGATGCCCCCCACCTCCACCGTGGGAGTTGGGTTTCCATTCTTGCCTTTCCCGCAATCCTTCCTCGTTAGCTGTTCTGCGCATGTGCACCGGTTCTCCGCGCTCAAAGGCAGAACAGAGCAGGATTCCCCCCACGCGTCCGGGCGGTGGGTCTGGTGATCCCACAGCTCTCCTATCAAGGATTCATTGACCGTGAAGGGAGAGTCAGTCACATGTCTGCCACCAGCAAGCAGTGTTTGAGCACTAGTTGAATACATCATGTTGTCATAGTGATCACTGAAGGAGCCAGGGGTCTGGCTGCTTCTGGAAGGTTCCTGAAACTGCTGACTGCCCCTTACATCCTTTTAGTCTGGATAACCTTGCAGCTCATTTGTGCCAGGAGGAAGGGAGCACACCATCGATACATCCCGGGCTGGCTGCTTCCCCATGACAGACAGAGCGGGTGCAGGTTTGGGCTTGTGAGGTGATTTGGCAGGGCTTTGTTTGATGACTGTTGACTAAGCCCAGGTGTGCAGCCCCAATGTTTACAGAGTCCTGGTTGGCTCAGGGCTGGGGCTGGAATGAAGGAAACAGATGTTCCCGGGTTGGGAGAGGGGATATGAATACTCCAAGAACCATTCCTTTAGGGCTAGAACCAGGTTCCCCTAAATTTGCCAGATAGGAACTCTTTGTAATGAGTGTCTATCTCGTAGACTGCTACAGAGACCAAACGGTCGTGAAATCTGGTTCATACACCCGTGGGTCATCTGTGGCCTCAGAGCAGACACAGAGGATATCAGGGGTGAAGGGAATCTTGGACATGATTTAGTCTTACCTGCCCATTTTCCAGATGGAAACTTGGAGTTCCAGGAGGTAAAATGATTTGCCCAAGGTAACTTGACTAGTTAGTGATAGAGCTAAAACCAGCATCCAGGGCTTCAAACTGTATCACCCTGCAAGGCAGCAGTCCTCACACTTTACTGTGCAGATCTATTAACATGCAGATTCCCAGGCCACATCTGCAAAGACTCTGATCCAATAATGGGATGGAGAATATGTGTTCTTAGCAAACACCTCAGGGACATCTGACGAAGGTGGTCCACCCTTTGAGACGCACTGCTGTGTCTACTTGTATCACTATATCAATGCTATAGTGCAAAGAGCATTTGCTTTTTCAACTCATAAGAAAAACACATTTGCATTTCCAGAAGGCACATCAATAGCAGTGGGGGTAGCAGGCAGAGATTCAATCAACTGAAGAGATGAGAGTATGAGAGGTTAAGCCCAGGATATAAAACCCATTGCAAGTAACTCTGATGTGTCAGGAGACTTGACACGTGTGCCTATCTGTACAATAGCTATGATGCTGATAGGAGGTAGTAATCTACAGTCCTACACTGTCATGAGGATTAAATGACATGATACATGAGAAACACTTTGCCTAGCAGTCCGTGTGTGGTAGGTTCTCTGATTATGCATAATTGCTGGGGATGGATGAGGGCAGGTTTCTGTTTACTGCCTTTATAATAGACCTCTGCTGAGGGTTTCATTGGAGGATAGGGGTTCTGGTCTGTAACTAAAGAAAGGGTACAGATCCTTGCAGCCCTGGAGGAATGGGGTGCAGCAACCTCCTTCTGCAGAGGAGTCATCCTCATTGGTACCCAGAACAGTGGTGCCTTTCTCGGGGCCTGACCCACTTCTCCAGCCCCACCCATATCCTGGTATTTCGGACATCAGACCGCACAGAGACTGTTGCTCTCCATTTTCTAGAAGTAGAGACTGAAGCTGTCTGGAGGCAAAGGACCCCTAAGAGCTCCTGTCCCCTTCCTCTGGCTGTTAGATTTGAAGGGCAGGACTATCAGGCACAGATGACCTGAGGGCCTTCGCTGAACTCCCTTCCAAGAGCTGGGCCTGCAGGCAGTCAGGAAGCCATGCCTTGGCCAGGGTGTGCCACTTCCTGGTTCTGGACAGTTTTGCTGCAGGTCAGGTCAGCCTGACCTCACCAACGCTGTGAAAACCATTCTGGGTGCAGATGCGGGAGAGAAAGAGAGGGACCTCAGGGCTGCCTCTGGCCCTGCCTTCAGCCTGGTGAAGGGAGCGGCTTGCAGGGGTCGCTGTGGGAAGGAGGAGGTTGCTGTTAGTGTGCAGGAGTATGTGTATGTGAGTGTGTGAGTGTAGAAAAGTGTGACTGTAACAAAGCACACAGCTTTGGAGTTGGGAAGAGAGAAGAGCAGAGTGAGTGCCCAGAGTGGACGGGAGTATTCAAGAAAAATACTGCGGGGTGCGGTGATGCATATCTATAATCCTAGCACCCTGGGAGGCCCAGGTGGGTGGATTTCCTGAGCTCATGAGTTCGAAACTGCCCTGAGCCGGAGCGATACCTCATCTTTAAAAAAATAGCTGGGGGCTCGGCGCCTGTGGCTCAGCGGGCTAAGGCGCCAGCCACGTACACCTGAGCTGGCGGGTTCGAATCCAGTCCCCGGGCCCGCCAAACAACGATGATGGCTGCAACCAAAAAAAAAAAAATGGCCGGGCGTTGTGGCGGACGCCTGTAGTCCTAGTTACTTGGGAGGCGGAGGCAGGAGACTCGCTTGAGCCCAGGAATTGGAGGTTGCTGTGAGCTGTGATGCCCCAGCACTCTATCCAGGGTGACAGCTTGAAGCTCTGTCTCAAAAAAAAAAAAAAATAGCTGGGCATTGTGGTGGGCACCTGTAGTCCCAGCACTTGGGAAGCTGAGGAAAGACAGTCAATTGAGCCCAAGAGTTTGAGGTTACCATGAACTGTGATGCCACAGCACTCTATTGAGGGCAACAAAGTGAGACTCCCTCTCAAAAAAAAAAAGAAACCAGAAAAATCCTAAAGAAGGTGTCTGTGTCCTGTGGCTGCAAGGCTCCAGGGCAAGCCTGTGGTGTGTGAGAATGAATGGGCCTGAGTGAGCTGGTGTGCGTGGCAGTGAGTGGGAGCCTATCAGCACACGCAGGTGTGTGAGCTGTCTGCTGGAGCGTGCTGGTGTGTGTGCTCACATCAGGAGAGAGTGTAGCCTGGGCATCTCCTGATCTGGGTTCAAATCCCAGTGCTGTGGCCACAGGGCTCTGTGACCTTTGTCAACAGGCACTACTTGGAAGTGAGAACCTAAGGTTTCTCCTACCTCCCTAATAGTGGGGACTCTACAGTGTGTGTGTGTGTAGACATGTGGGTATGTGGATGAGTGAGGCTGTCAGGTGGGGAGGGGCACCACCAGCTGTGGAAGGGGAGCTCTGCCACACAGGCTGGGCAGGAGGGCAGGGAGGGGCCGTGGCTGGGGGGTTTAAACAATTGGCTCTAAACAATTCCATCTGCTGTCTGGGCTGGGCCCCTCTCACTCAGGGTGGAATTTCTGATGGTGTCCTGGCTGCCCGAGGGGGGTGGTCCGCTCAGCCACAGCTGCTGCCTGCTCTTTTGAAGCTCAGCCATAGGCCAACCACCCCTCCCTCTTCCCCTGCTCCTGGCCTGCATTCCTCAGCTGCCAGAGAAGGCATTTCTGAGAGGCCCTCTGCCTGCAAGCTCCTGCTGCCCAGGGCCTCAGAGCCCCTCCTTTCCCTAAGTAGGAGTGGGAGGCCCCATGATGCTCACTTTTCCTCCTCTTGGGAGCTCAGCTGGGGTCAGGGTAGGGGCAGGAAAGGGCAGAGGGGCAGATGGTCCAGCTCCCTGCTTCTCCCTCTGGGGTGTCCCAGGCCACCCAGGTTGAGGTCCTGGAGGCCCAAGAGGGGAGGCCTTTGTGCTGCACGCCTACCCCGCCCCAATCATATCCCAGGCCTGATTCCTGGGCCAGCTCTGTGCTCAGCCCCTCAGGACTGTGTGGCCTTAGGATATGAATGGTCCAGGACAGAGAAATGGCTGGCTCTGACAGAGAAAGTCCTATGTAGAGGCTCAGGCCCACCACCACGAATCCGCTTCTGAGAAGGTGTAGGTCTCCCAGTCTTGCAGAAATGGAAACTCCCTCGGAGACGTGTTGCTGTGCTGCTGCTCAGTAAGCTGCAGGATCGGGACACAGGCTAAGCTCCGCCAGGCTCTGCCCCACTCCTAATGCTCTGCAGTGCAACCTCTTGCCCCAGACTCAGCACCGGAGGCACCAACTTTTGTTTCCCATGACATTAGGAGGTTCCTGGCCAAAACCCCATCCCTGCTGTGCTCCAGTGGGCCGCCGCACCATGGTCCTACCTCTGAGACAGCTGTGGGGCATGGGCCAGCCCACAGCAGGAGGCAAGTGGGTCCCTGACCAGGGCCTGAGGATGCGCTGAGGCAGGACCAGGTTACCACAGCAAGACGCCCTGGGCTGGAATTCTAAGGAGGGAGAGGCCTTCATGCCCTGGATGTTCAGTGGTTTGCTCTCTTTTGTTTATCTATTTTTTATTGTTTTTATTAAATCATAACTTTGTACATTGATGCATTTATGGGATTCAGGGTGCTGCTTCAATATACAATGTAAAATGTTTACATTGAACTAAGTAACACATCCATCACAATTATACTCATTTCTTAATAGTTTTGAAATGTACCATTGCATCATGCATATGAGGTGAGGTTCCCCCAAATACCCTCTCTCCTCCCATATCCCCCCCTCTCCTCCTCCTCTCTCCTCTTCCCTTCTACTTTCTGGACTATAGTTACGTTTTGCCATTCGTATGAGTGTGTAGGTGATTATATATTGATTTCATAGTAGTATTGAGTACATTGGATACTTTTCCCCCCATTCTTGAGATACTTTACTAAGAAGAATATGTTCCAGCTCCATCCAGGTAAACATAGAAGATGTGAACTCTCCTTCTTTTTTATGGCTGCATAGTACTCCAAAGTGTACATATACCACAATTTGTTAATCCATTCATGGGTTTATGGGCACTTGGGCTGTTTCCATGTCTTAGCTATTATGAATTGGGATACAATAAACATTCTGGTGCAAATGTCTTTGCTGTAAAGTAATTTTTGATCATCTGGGTATATACTTATTAGAAGAATTGCAGGATTGAATGGTAGGTCTACTTTTAGTTCCTTGAGTGTTCTCCAAATTTCTTTCCAAAAAGGTCGTGTTAGTTTGCATTCCCACCAGCAGTGTAGAAATGTTCCCTTCTCTCCGCATCCTCGCCAACATCTGTAGCTTGGGATTTTGTGATGTGGCTAATCTTACTGGAGTTAGATGATATCTCAAAGTAGTTTTGATTTGCATTTCTCTGATGATTAAGGATGATGGGTTTGCTCTCTTCTTAAGATTTTTTTTTTTCTGGGCTGGCATAGTGGCTCACGCTTGTAATCCTAGAACTCTGGGAGGCTGAGGCAGGTGGATAGCTTGAGCTAACGATTTTGAGACCAGTCTGAGCAAGAGCAAGACCCCTTTCTCTACTAAAAGTAGAAAAATGGAGGCAAGAGGATTGCTTGAGCCCAGGAGCTGGAGGTTGCTATGAGCTATGACATCACAGCACTCTACCCAGGGCTACAGATTGAAAGTTTAAAAAAAAAAAAGAAAAGAAAGAAAAGATTTTTTTTTCTGTCATCACCCACCTTCCTTCCTTCCTTCCTTCCTTTCCTTTCCTTTCCTTTTCTTTTCTTTTCTTTTCTTTTCTTTTCTTTTCTTTTCTTTTCTTTTCTTTTCTTTTCTTTTCTTTTTTTTGAGACAGAGACTCAAGCTGTCACCCTGGGTAGGGTGCCGTGGCATCACAGCTTACAGCAACCTCCAACTCCTGGGCTCAAGCAATTCTCCCGCCTCCACCTCCCGAGTAGCTGGGACTACAGGTGCCTGCCACAATGCCCAGCTATTTTTTGATTGCACCATCGTTGTTTGGCGGGCCTGGGCTGGATTCGAACCTGCCAACTCAGGTGTATGTGGCTGGTGCCACAGGTGCTGAGCCCTGTCATCACTTTTCTAAATTTTGTTTTGTTTTAATTAGAGGCATAGTATAGGAGAAAGTTAGGAAGAACAGGGACTCTGGGCCAGGCATGGTGGCTCACATCGTAGTCCTAGCACTCTAGGTTATCTCTACTAAAAATAGAAAAAAAACTAGCTTGGCCTTGTGGCGGGTGCCTGTAGTCCCAGCTATTTGAGAGGCTGAGGCAAGAGGATCGCCTGAACCCAGGAGTTTGAGGTTGCTGTGACCTGTGATGCCACAGCATTCTAGCCTAGGGGGACAGAGCAAGATTCTGGTCTCAAAAAAAAAAAGAAGAAGAAGAACATGGACTCTGGGTCCGGACTGTTTGGACTCAAATTCTAGCTCTGCCACTGATTTATTTAGCCTCTCTGAGCCTTAGTCTCCCTGTAAGATGAGTATAATAATTGCTTTCCTGTGGGAATTTTAGGAAAATAATGCATACAAAATACACGTACCTTGCAAGTGCTTATAGATACGTGCTATAATATTAAAAAATATCTGATGCCCACTGCAGATAATGCAAACAAACATAAAATCACTGGTAGTGCCTTTACTTTGATGTTCTTCATAGGTTGTTTTTAAATTAATATATGATAACCGGGCGTTGTGGCAGGTGCCTGTGGTCCCAGCTACTCCGGAGGTTGAGGCAAGAGGATCACTTAAGCCCAAGAATTGGAGGTTGCTGTGAGCTGTGATACCACAGCACTCTACAATGGTGACAAAGTGAGACTCTGTCTCCAAAAATAATAATAATAATAATTAATAAGTGAATCAAAATGTAAAAGACATTTTGGGATGTCAGTGGAAAAGTTTCCCTGGTCTGTCTCTTATGACAAGATTCTCCCCAGAAAACTCAGCCTGTATTTTCAGTTTCTTGGGAAATCCTCTCAGAGGACTTTCTCTCCCTTTCCACACACAGAAATACATCCCCCTCATCATGCACTGTAGTACCGTGACTATATTCGATTGTTCCCTTAGGTTTCAACCATAAAAAGATATATTGAGCTGGGCACAGTGGCTCACGCCTGTAATCCTAGCACTCTGGAAGGCCCAGGCAGGTTGATTGCCTGAGCTCTAGAGTTCGAGACCAGTCTGAGCAAGAGTAAGACCCCATCTCTACTAAAAATAGAAACACTAGCTGGGCATTGTGGAGGGCACCTGTAGTCTCAGCTATTCAGGAGACTGAGGCAAGAAGATCCCTTGAACCCAAGCATTTGAGGATGCTGTGAGCTGGGACGCCACGGCGTTCTAACCGAGGTGATAGAGTGAGACTCTGTCTCAAAAGAAACAAAAAGGATATACTGAAATGCCTCATTTTGTTTATTGTTGAACAGCATTCAACAATGTATATATATATGTATGTATGTGTATATGTGTATGTAGAGAGTGAGAAAGAGAGAGAGATTATGATATTGTACCATAAATTCACCAGCCTGTTGGTAGATATTGGGAATGTTTCCAATGCTCTGCTGTTACAATATTACAAGGAACATCCTTATGCATATATACTGGCCACATGTGCAAATATATCTGTAGGCAAATTTAATAGAAATGGGATCCATGAATCAGTGGGTGGGTGCAAAGTGTGTCTTACTATGGGGACAGGCAGGGGGTGGGACTTCTGTTCCCAGGACCCTCCTCTGCCATCCTGAGCACCTCCCTAATCTTGGTTCTATGACCTGGATTTCCTGGGTATGCTCAAATGCTAAATTGTGAGGCATTGACTTCCACTTGTCCCAGGGGCCCAGAGATGTCTCTTGATGCTGTCCAGAGTTCAGGGCGTAGCCCCAGACCATGAGGGTCTAGCCTATGAAGGAGTCTTCAGCCCAATTGTCTGTAGGAGAGGCCCAGGGAGAGGCAGCTGGCTCTCCTTTCCCAAGAAGCTGGGCCTGGGCCAGCATGAGCTCATGCCTGGAGCCAGTCCAGCTTCCCCAGCCCTGCACCTAGTTGCCAAAGGCCCCCTTCCTCCAGTTTAGGCTGTTTTCCTTGGTCCCAGGTATACACACACATTCCTGCCAGCCCAGTGGGGATCCTCAGAGCTGTGACACCTTGGTGGGGAGTGACATTGGGGAGCAGCACTCCCCCTCCATCCACTGAGGTCTGATCTCCATCTAGGCCCTGGGTTGAGTGTCTTGGCTAAACCAGTTGGTCGGTCGCATTTGTTGATGGAGAAAGGGATTGTTGTGGAAATAGTCCCCAACCAGGTCAGGTAGTAGTGGAAAAACAGTTGGTTGCTCAGGCAACTTGACAACTATGATGAAGTGAGGAAAGGTTTTTATAAGGAAACAGTTGTGTTTCAGCTTCTGGATGAGGCTTTACCTGCAAATTCCTTCTCCTTTGCTTCCTGGACTTGAAGCCTCCAGAGGCAGCTCGGGCCTCTCCAGGGGCAACTCTTGTCCTTTATAATTCAATTTAACTCATAGTTCTTGCCATGTGCCTGGCTCTCTGTGCTTGGCTCCAGGGAATATGGAATGGTGGTCAAGACCTTCCAGGTTCAAATTTCAACTTGGTCACTTGTCTGTGTGACCTTGAACTCAGCTCTTCTGGGCCTAACTTTTCTGTCTATAAAGTGGAAAGAACAGTAGTAATGTATATGCACCTCATGGGCTACAGAGAGGATGAGAAGTGTTAACATGGTTAAAGCACTTGGGACAGTGGCTAGCAGCTGAGGAAGCAGGCAGAAGCGGTGTTGATTGTCATTATGCTGTTATTGCTGTTGTGCAGCCAAGATGAACCAGACAAATGACATGTTACTCATGCCCAAGGAGCGTCAGCTCGGATCTTTTCAACTGGAAGGCAGAGTTGGCTTCTCAGTGGCATCTTTTATGGCAGCTCTGTAGATTTTGGGGCCTCAGGATCAGAGGTGAATGATGGTGTCCTTAGGTATGAGGCTTGGGGCCAATTTGTCCCTGGGTGGAGGGCCTTACTAACCTCCTGTGAAACCTCTTGCCCTGAGGCCCTGCCCCATATCTCCCATTGGCTACAGACCTGGCTGTAAGTGTTAAAACAAAAAAGAAAAATTAGGAAAACCTCTTTTTTCTCTTTCAGATTTTTAAAGATTAAAAATTGGCTTTGTTTAGGATGTCCTGGCCTCACAGGTCTGACTAAATGATCGGGGGAGGCGGTGGTCCAGGAATTGTGCAGTGCACAGCCTGTACAGCTGCACACCTTAGGAAGGCAGGGGCTGCCCTTGGCCTCAGCCCTGCCAGCCTTCCTGCCAGGCGGGCATGGAAACTAGGTGTCCTGCTTCTCTGCGTGTTTGTGGAGCTTCTTGTAGCCCTTCTTCTTCCCAGAAAAGTGCTTTAGGAGTCTTTTATCAAATCTTCGTGATTTACAGATAAAGCAAAGAGGAGTCTCCATAGAAGAGAGGGGCCAACCCAAGGTCACAAGGAGGGCATGGCAGAGTGGTGGGCTCTCCCCTATTCCTCCTGCGCCTCCTCCCCTCAGGTCCAGCCTGCCCAGCCTCTCTTCTCCAGTGGCTGTGCCCCCAGGGTCCTCTTTGCCCTTCCTGGCCTCTGGGGGTGGGGGGTGGGTACAGGTGTGGCTGCCAGGCAACTCTGTGGGCCTGGCTTCGGGAATGAGGCTGGCTTTGTTGCAGCCCCAGCAGCTGTGGCCAGCTGGGTCGGGTTTCCATTAAGCCGTTTCCGCGCCTTGGGCAGGAGCAGGAGGCTCAGCATTTAAAGGTCACCGGGCTTTTGAAGCTGCAATGACATTAATAGCTTGGGAAGAAAACAAGCCTGTGCAGGGGAGGAGGACAAGGCATCTCTGTCAGGGCTTCTTCCTCTCCTCCTCCCCGCTGGGCGCAGGCACACACACACACACACACACCCTGAGAGCCTCTCTCTGTCTCTTGCTTTTCTCCCTACTCCCTTCCTTTTCCCCCCTTTCGGGGCCTCTTCAGCTCTGAAGCCAAGAAACTCGGGCAGACTTCCCTGCACCCCGCCCCCATTGCGCGTCTGAGGTGACAATTGGCGGAGGATGCAGCTGCCGGGGCCCAGAGGCCCCTCCATTAACACTGCCATTACCCACTTGAGGTTTCCCTGGGACTTAACCGTGGTTACACAAGCCTCCCAGGGTCATATGACCTCATTCTGGCCCCGCTGGCTTTTGCAGCCTGTATTCCTGATGAGACACAGTAAGCCCCAACCTAGTCTCCCATGCGGGAAATGAGAGGGCTGGCAGGCAGCTTGTATCTTGCACGCAAATTTTAATCACTTGGTAGTGACTTGCCCAGGGTGCTGTGTGGCAAAGGGTTCTGAGGCTGCATGGCTTCTGCAGGACAATAATACCTGGATGGACTAGTGATGTCTGCCACAGGGATAGACAGTACTGACACATGTGTCATGTATTTCCCATCTGGGGACTAAATGATTTTGTAACTCTCCAATCTCGGGTTCCAAGACCCTGGGGCAATTGGGTGGTTCTTATGCTTGTTAGTTAGTCCAAGGGTGGGGGCAAGGCACATTCTTGGGTTCTGGGAGGGAAGCCACTCTGTCTGCCCTTTCCCTGGGAGCTGCTGGGCCCTGAGCCCTGGTATACCACCTCGTGGCCTGGCCTGACAGTGCCACTGGGCTGGGTCCAGATTTTAGACAAGTAGTGAATCCCCTCTATAAGCAGGGATCACAGTCATAGAAGATAGATCGTAAGATCTGGGTTTGCCCCTTGGTGATTTTCAGAGAAGGGAGCTGAGCCTGGGATGTGCAGACACAAGATTAGTCTGAGGCAGTCCCACCCGCTTCCAGAAGAATGGCCCCCTGGGTGGGCTCAGGAAAGTGCTGGCAATTGGGACCTCTGGGCTCCCAGCCCGGTGCTTCCTCCTGAGTCCTCTTGTTCTAACCCCATCTTCCAGGGTTGGGCCCTGATGATCCTAGGGGGCAGAGTGGAAGGTCAAGTCAGATCTGGATGGGGTGCACCTTCTGGCCCCTGGAGATGACACTGGCTTGGAAAGGGGACCAGCCTGCTATCAGCCTGTTATGCCAGGGAGGAGGCTCTCAGGACAGGCAGCAGGAGGCTCATGGGACCTTAGCCATGTCCCCATATAGACTGTCTTGGCCATAGTCACTTCATCTGTGAAGCGATATAATTATGCCCCTGTATACCTTGTAGGTTTGTTGTGAGGAGTAAATGAGAGTGTAGAGGAGAAAGGGCTCCCACCATGCCATGAGCCACAGCAGGAAAGGAAGGGAGAAAACCCGTAGCTGTGCTCTTCATCTTTCCTCCCTTCTTATCCACTTAACGAATATCTCTCCACAGCGCCAGGCACAGTGTTAGGCCTTGGGATACAACGCTGGCTACAGCAAAGCCCCTGTTCCCAGGGAGCTCGCCTTCTAGTGGAAATGATGGTCAATGACAATTAAATATATAACCTCTGAAGTGGTCTCTTTCATGAGGACAAAGCAGTGTAAAGGGTCAGGGATCACTGGGAGGGTAAGGGTGAGTTTCCTCTCTGGTCCCTACTCAAGGTGACACTTTGGGGCACAGGACTTGGGTCTTTTCCCAGGCTCTGCTCACTCCCTGAGCGATCTTACCTAGTCCCATGGCTTTAGATACTATCTGCATACTGAGTTCTGGCTCCCATATTTATCTGATGCTCCGACTTCTGTGAATGCTTAAGAAAGTGGAATAATTTTCCCAAGTCATACAGCCTTGCTAGAGTCAGAAAGTGAACCAGGGCTCGGCGCCATAGCTCAGTGGTTAGGGCACTGGCCACATGTATCGGGGCTGGTGAGTTCGAACCTGGCCTGAGCCTGCTAAACAACAACAACAAATAGCCGGGCGTTGTGGCGGGTGTCTGTATTCTCAGCTACTTGGGAGGCTGATGCAAGAGAATTGCTTAAGCCCAAGAGTTTGAGGTTGCTGTGAGCTGTGACACCACAGCACTCTACCGAGGGTGACATAGTGAGACTCTGTCTCAAAAGAAAAAAAAAAAAGAAAAGAAAATGAACCAGAACTATGGCTCCCAGGCTTTCACATCCACCATGGCGACCCTCCCCAGCCCTGATGGACAGACCCTCTTAAGGCAGAAGGCTGGCTGGGATGACCTTGGACAAGGCCAGGCTGTGGCCCACCTTCCTGGACCAGGCTGGGAGTGACTCAGGCCTTGGCTGTGTACTTACACTGGGAGTGGAGGTTGGCTGTTTGCCACCCTGCCAGAACTGCATTCCTTTACAGAAGATGTGGAGGTGCATTCAGGCCCTGGCTCCCTGGGACCTGTGGGAAGACAGGTGTGGGACTTGGGCTCCCTGGTCCCCAGGTTACCCACAATCATGAGTTCAGGAGAGCCTTTGAGTCAGCCCCCAAGAAGTCTAACGGGCTCAGCAAGTTGATTCACTTCCTATTTCAGAAGTTGGTCAGGGTTATCTCCCTATCTTTCCCTGCCAATGCTCAGCAGCTGGGGTTCAGAGAGGTGATGTGGTTTCTTGAGGATCACAGAGCCAGCTCTGGGCAGAACCAACAGACCTCTCCCTGTGCTGTCTGGGCCATGTTTCTCTGCTGAAACTTCCTCAGTGTTGTGAGCATGGGGTACACAGGGCTGAATTTCTCAGGTCCTTGGCTCTTAGCCCTACAAGCCCTGATTGGCATTTTTGGTTCTTAGGAAGTGGGTTCCTAATTCTGGCCTCTCTACATACTGGCTGTGTGACTTTGGGTATGTTACCTAACTTTTCTGAACCTGCTCCCACAGCTATAAAGTGGAGATAATAACAACGAGGTATCTCATGGAGTTGTAATAAAAATTAAATGTGAAAGCTCCTGGCACAAGTTCATAAACCTGTCACCTGCTTGCCTTAATTCTTACACATTGTTTTTTATTTGAGCAGTGCTGCTAGCAAAGGGCAGACTGACATGGTTAACTCTGACTCTGAGGAAGTCCTCTCTACTCCTAGCCTCTCTAGCCCTGGTCTCAGACTGTGCCCTTGAACTTAACAAGAGGGAGAGGGGAGGAGTGTCCTGAGGATTGGGGTCCTCACAGCCCCACCTGGTGCCAATTGTAGTCTGCCTAGCTTTTGGGAGTCCCTGAGTCCTTGTAGAGTTCTATAGAAATTGGTATTTCAATAAATCACGTTTGTTTCCCCACATTTCCCCGTGACTGTTTCTGAGCCACTTTCTCATCATCCACAGAACCTCCCTTTGATGGAAAAGACTAGGCGTTGTCTTTACTCACTGTGTGTCCCTGGGCAACTCCCTCCTAGTCTTGGATCTCAATCTCCTTATGTGTGATGTGGGGTGGGGGTGGGGGCTGCATAGAGTTGTCGGCCGTTCACTTGTCCTGGCTCACCCACAAAAGGAGACTTGGAGATTTTTCAAGGGGTAGATGGAAGAGGCTTCTTGAGCGACAGTGTCCTCAAGCTGCCCAGGCCAACCAGGCCTTCCCCTAAGCTGTAAGGGTCAGTATTTTCTTTCAGGGGTCTAAAGGAATCCTGGGACTAACACCCAGATGTGGGGAAGACCCCTCTAGATCCCCCCACCTTGTGGGCAGCATGGCCAGTTTACCCCCTGCCTCTGGCTCTTCACCAGCCTCTGGGGCAGTGACAACGAGAATGCAACCAGTCACATTCCAAGCACTCTGCTGAAGATTATCTTGGCTTCATTCCCATTGAAGCCCCATAAGGTGTATGTACAGCTGAAGGCATTGGGCCACAGACAGGAGAGGACATTTGTCCCAGCTGGGGAGTGGCAGAGTAGAATAATAGCCAGGGTCTGAATCACTGCACACTTACATGCTTCTCAATGCTCAGAGAGTCCCTAATCCCAGGGGACCTGTCCACAAGGCTGTTAATGGGGAAAATGTAGGTCTGCCATCTTCCTTTTTCCTCTCCTGGGCACAGACCAAGTATTGGCATCTTTCTCCAAGGGATTGCCTTTGGCAATGAGAGAGCCAGGTCCCACCATCTCTCTTGCTAAATTACCGAACAAGTAGATAGTGGGTTTACTCCAGAGGGACTTAGCACAAGTCACTGACTCCTGTGTGTGATAACACTATGGCCACAGACAACAGCCCAGGGCATTGGCTTCTGGGGCCTCCTGCTCAGAGGTCTGTATTAGAGGATGCCAGGCAGGGCCCAGAACCTAGGAAAGAGGCAGCTGTCTGGGTGTAGCCCTATGATGGAGGGCATTTCTACAGAGCAGCATCCTCCACTCTTGTGACATGTGGGGGTTGGTGGGAGGTGTGGGTGTGTGGGGCTGGGATGTCTAAAGCCAGCTGTGAGAACCTTAGCTACCTTCCTATGTTCATTTTCATAACAGAATTCTTGGACTAATCATTTGAGGTGACCCTCTGTGTGTCCTTGTGAAATGACTTTGGCCTCTCTGAGCTCTGACTGGCTCATCTGGGAAGAGACGGGGTAGAGGGAGTTGGATGAGAAGTCACACTTCACTGAGTCAACAGAATACCACTCTGGCCCTGAAAATAATGCATGAAATACATCTGTATGTTCGGGTGTGGGAAGATGGCCCCAGTATAGCATTAAGTGGAAAAAACTAGCCGCATAGTAGAATTTATGGTTTACCACATTTAAACAAAATAAATTTATACATGTGGCAGTATATGCAAAGAAAAAGTATTTAGCTGTAGACACAGCAGAGTGCAAACACGTTTTCTGATAGGTAGAAGAGGAAAATCACATTGATTAGCTCATGGGAATGTTTCTCTATCAGCTGTTAAGACTGTGACCCCAAGTCCTAGAAAAGGGAAAACAAGTTTGCACCTGTTTCATCAGACTTAAGAATATCCTTTGATGGAACAGTCCCTTAAAATAAAGCTGCCACTTTTCTACAATTAACAAAACTACTTTAAATCTTGAAGTAAGCATGAGAAAGTCAGAAGTTGATGTTTTTAGACATATTCCACTCCATTGACAGCCCTAACAGAAATGCAACTGTGGCCGTGATTTACATGCCTGAGGTTCTGAGTCGGCTGGATGGTTTTCTGTTGCAATTTAGATCCCTAATTGTGCTTGATTTTCAGTCTCGTCCACACACAGTCTCAGGCACACCATGCTGACACTGGGGCCTGGAGAACTGCGTAAGCACAGAATTTATGGTATAGATGATTTCTCAAGACATCTTTGAGAAGAAACTTCTAGGGTGTGTTGTGTGGGGACAGAGAGTGTTCCATAAAAACAAATGTGTTTCTGATATAAACAAAACATGTCAGCCTGCCATCAGGTAAGGAAAATGAACCTCCAGGGATTGACAGCAGCCCAGAGTACTCTGCTTCTCTCTGTTGGGCTGGCTGGTGCTTCTCAGGGGAGTGGACTGATTTTTAGTTCCTGATATGAGTTCTCCAAAGTTCTTCCCTATCAGCTTGGGGCTCTCCAAGGATGGAAATTACATTCCTTTCTCAGGTTGAAAGCTCCTGGTGGCACTGGGGAGTCTCGTTTCTCTCAGCACAGCTGTTCCAGGATTCAGTGGAACTCTGCAGAAGGTGGATGTCTTGGTAGCAGGACCTCAGTGTGGGGCAGTGATGGAGGAAGGTGCGGCAATCAGGGACTGGATGTGACTGCAGACCAGAGAGACAGGACAAGGTCCCTGCTACCCCAGTCGGGTTTTGTGGGGTCCTTGAAAGTACATGTAGAGGCTCAGGGGCCTATGTCCCACATTTGAATCTCAGCTCTTCCACTTCCTTAGTATCTATGTCTCAGTTTTGCCATTGGCAAAATGGAGATAGCACCTAACTGGTTGTCAGGGGCTAACCCATATAGAGCGCAGAGGATAGGATGGTACCTGGCACAGAGCAAGCCCTGCTAACTGGTGGCTCTCACATGGTAGTGAAGAGCTGTGGCTGCTTAATGACCTCAGCTGGAGAGAAAGCGGGACAGGGTGGGGTCGCCCCACCCTGCCCTATTCTGAATGGCCCCTCGCTACCGCCGTGGACGCACGTTTGCCCTGGCCCTGACTCCCGTGTCCTTCTGGGTTTCAGGTGGGACCGTTGGTGAGCAGACGCCAGGATGCCCCAGGGGTGTGGCTGACCGGCCGTCCAGTCGCCGCGCGGCTCAGGCCCGCATGCCGCCGCCGCGTGAGGACCGCTCCCGGAGGGCTACCTGGGGCCCCGCGCTCGTCGTCTGCTGACCAACCAGGAGCCCCCAGCAGCCCGGTCCCGCCCGGCCGCCCTGGGGGCGGAAGTGCCACAGCGGGTGGAGGGACCCCGGGGAAGGGGCTTCGCGGCTGGCTGGAAACATTTTCCCCAAGAGGTTACGCAAAATGACCAGCTTGTTCCGCCGGAGCAGCAGCAGCGGCGGGGGCGGCACGGCCGGGGCGCGCGGGGCTGGGGCCGGGGGCGGCGCGGCCGCCGCAGCCCCGCAAGAGCTCAACAACAGCCGGCCGGCCCGCCAGGTGCGCCGCTTGGAGTTCAACCAGGCCATGGACGACTTCAAGACCATGTTCCCCAACATGGATTACGACATCATCGAGTGCGTGCTGCGCGCCAACAGCGGTGCGGTGGATGCCACCATCGACCAGCTGCTGCAGATGAACCTGGACGGGGGTGGCGGCAGCGTCTATGAGGACAGCTCCGACTCTGAGGACAGCATCCCCCCTGAGGTAGGGGCACCGCCCCAATAATTCATCACCTGCTCCAACCACCGTTTGGACCTCTTAGAGGACCTGGGTCACTCCGCTGTCTGGGCTCTAACTAGCAAGCAACCTTACTTCCCCTGGGGGTAATGTACCATCAGTCAGAAGTCATGCGGTCATTCAACAAACCTTGAGCACCTACTCAGAGGTGCCAGGCATGGTAGTAGACTCTGAGGGGGGGTCTTCAGAACCAAGGCCTTGTTAAAACTACAGATGCCTGGGCCCCACCCCAACATACTGAATCCTGCTTTCAGGCCTGGAGTCCTCTGGTGTGTACTTTTTTTTCTTTTGAGACAGAGACTCACTTTGTCACCCTCAGTAGAGTGCCATGGCATTATAACTCACCAGCAACCTCAAACTCTTGGCTCAAGCAATCCTTTCGCCCCAGCCTCTCAGTAGCTGGGACTATGGGCGCCCCTCATAATGCCCAGCTATTTTTTTTTGTAGAGCCAGAGTCACACTTTATCTTTTTTTTTGCAGAGACAGAGTCTCACTTTATCACCCTTGGTAGAGTGCCGTGGCGTCACACAGCTCACAGCAACTTCCAACTCCTGGGCTTAGGCGATTCTCTTGCCTCAGCCTCCCGAGTAGCTGGACTACAGGTGTCCGCCACAATGCCCAGCTATTTTTTCCGTTTTTTGCAGTTTGGCTGAGGCCGGGTTAGAACCTGCCAACTTCGGCATATGGGGCCAGTGCCCTACTCGATAAGT
>CAUYON010132394.1:0-15327 GCA_963573935.1 Arctocebus calabarensis
GGAAGGGGAGAGCAGAGAGAGAAAGAATGAGGGAGGGTGGGGAAAGGAAGAGCAGAGAGAGGGAAGGAGTAAGGGGGGTGGGGTCTTGGTGTGTGCCACATTTTTTGGGGGCAAAGCATGATTGAAAGAGAGACCTTACCTAACAAATGCAATCAGTGTAACCTAGTTTCTTGTACCCTAAATGAATCCCCAACAATAAAAAAAAAATAAAAATAAAAATATGAAAGCTATAGAAAGAAATCTCATATCCCCTATACTCAATGTTGCTTAAGGATGAGAAATGAGATTTATAATATGAAAGCATACTTTTGAACCGAAACATGTAATCACAATTTTATTTAAAAAAACAAACTTGGCATGGCATCTGTTGATCAGTGGTTAGGGAACCAGCCACATACACCAGGGCTGGAGGGTTAGAAACCAGCCTGGGCCTGCTAAACAATAATGACAACTACGAGGAAAAAATAGCTGGGTGTTGGGGCAGTGCCTGTATTCCCAGCTACTCGGGAGGCTGAGGCAAGAGAATCACTTAAGGCTAAGAGTTTGAGGTTGCTGTGATGCCAGGGTAATCTACCAAGGGCAAGATAGTGAGGGAAAAAAAAAGCTTACATATGTGTGTATATATATGTTTTGTATTTGTATATAGCATCAGGAATTGGTTCTAGTTCTCAAATTATCTTCTCTTCCATACTCTCTTAGATTGATGTTTCCATTGAATATTTGTTTCTATTATTATTATTATTATTGCAGTTTTTGGCTGTGTTGTAGGAAGACAAGGCCCAACGGAGAGAAAGAGCACCCAAACACCACATTATAAGAGGAAGTGCTTTATTCACCAGTCAGGAGTTTATGGCATAGAATTCCACATGGCTGCATTCCCCAACTGGCTTGGTTTTTCCCTTTTTATCAACAGTCAAAAAGTTCCACCCCACAGCTACCCTTCTTATTGGCCAGTTTGAATGAAGCAGGAGATGCTATTCCAGCCCCTATAGAACTACAGTATTTCAAAGAACTTGGAAATTTCCAAGTGCCAGGAAGTTAAGTTTACAAATTCCCAAGAGCTGAGTCACTATGGAGAGGACCCTGCAATTGTATCCTGTGGTCTCCTTGAGAAGACCTGTTTTCCTAGACCTCACCCTTCTCGGGTATTCTATCTCAGCTGGCGCCAGGTTTGAACTTGCCACCTCAGCACCCTACTTCTTTGAGCCACAGACATCACCATGTTTCACTTATAGAGTAATGTAAAAAAATCCAAGGAAACCTTACCTGAAACTTTTTGCATATGTATTCTATTTAGCTTTTAGTATGTCAAGGATGTTTTTCTCATGGTTCCATTTATTAAGTCAATCTGCCAATTTTTTTTTTCTTTGAGACAGTCTCACTATGTCACCATATGACATCACAGCTCACAGCAACTTCAAACTCTTGGCTTAAGCGATTCTCTTGCCTCAGTCTCCCAAGTAGCTGGAACTACAGGTGCCTGCCACAATGCCCGGCTATTTTTTTTTTTTTTTTGGTTGTAGTTGTCATTGTTTTATTTTTTTCTTTTGACACAGAGTTTCACTTTGTCACCCTTGGTAGAGTACAGTAGCGTCACCGCTCATAGCAACCTCCAATTCTTGGGCTTAAGCGATTCTCTTGCTTCAGCCTCCCGAGTAGCTGGGACTACAGGCTCCCGCCACAATGCCTGGATTTTGGTTGTCATTATTGTTTGGCAGGCCTGGGCTGGGTTTTAACCCAAGATGGGAAAAATATACCTGATCTATGCCATGGTAAGTGATCTCCAGTATCACAAACAACATTAAATCAAGATTTTAGATGAAGTTAGTCTGACTTCTTATTTAATCAGAACAGTGATTTTATAGGGAACATTTAGATTTTGTACGAGTTTCTACATAATGAGTTTCTCCCTTTTAAGTTACAATACATAATCTATCCATAAGAGCTTCCAGAATCGTCCTGGATGACATTTAAAAAAAAATAAACTATAACTCAAATTAAACAGCAAATAAACAACCTACACCCCACAGTTTCTCTTTTACTCTCATTATTTCTGAGTCACCACCAAGGGACTTCATTAAATGGACCGCATGTCATTGCATTCTGCCAGGACATGTTTATGCTGCTGGAGGCTTTGCCTGATTTATCTGTCATAGTTCTGCCAAGAAGGAAGTGTTTATGAATTGAAAGAAGTATGTGCAGTGATTTTTCTGAGGCTTTTAATTTTCCTTTGAAATAACCAAAGCCTCTCATGACTTCATCTGTTTACGCACTTCAGTCAAGGTTCTCCAAGTGCTTTATGAGCACAAAGCCATCCTGCATTTGCTCCCAGGCTCAGGTGTGGATGGAATCAACTTTCATAGATGAAAAACAAAAACCAAAAATGCCAAGCTGTCTAAAGTGTTTCAAGTGCTCCAGGATAGCTAATTAAAAAGCAAACAAACAGGCTCGGCGCCTGTGGCTCAGCAGACTAAGGCGCCAGCCACGTACACCTAAGCTTGCGGGTTCGAATCCAGCCTGGGCCCGCCAATCAACAATGACAGCTGCAACCAAAAAATGGCCAGGCGTTGTGGTGGGCGCCTGCTGTCCCAGCTACTTGGGAGGCAGAGGCAGGAGACTCGCTTGAGCCCAGGAATTGGAGGTTGCTATGAGCTGTGATGCCACAACACTCTACCCAGGGCAACAGCTTGAGGCTCTGTCTCAAAAAAAAAAAAAAAAATTAAATATAGGGCGGTGCCTGTGGCTCAAAGGAGCAGAGCAGGGCACCTGCCCCATATACCAGAGGTTGTGAGTTCAAACCCTTTCCCTGGCTAAAAACTGAAAAAAAGAAAAAAAAAAAGAACCAAACTCTTCCTTGGGTAATTCATACATTTATGGACTATGTTTTCTTTGATAATAGTTAAGCAGAACTCTGATTTTGAGACTGGCCAAGACTAAAAGGACAGAAATTAATTTCACAGTAAAGCCTCAAGTTCTAGTTTTCAAGCAAGTACATGAGAATCTCTTGTCACCTGATCAAATGACAATCTTTCCAGGGCCTTTATTTCTCTCAAGTTTGATTTCACTGCTTATGACTTGGGTTCTCTTTCTACAGACAGGGAACAGATGTTTGCTTAACCTCTTACAGGGCTGGACAGAATCTTGGCAATAGGGGAAAGCCCAAGTGGTCTGCAAAATTCCATGTGATCTGCTCATTTTTTAAAACCAGTTTTTGGAGGGGAGAAAAGTATTTATTTTCTGAGTTATCAATGAAGAACTTCCCAACAAAGTTTTTGCCCTAGAGAAACTATTTTTAGCTCCCTATCTATATTCTTACTCCAAAATATATTCAAATATTATAAAAGCATAAAAAATTAAATATAAATTCAATGTAATTTCATAACGATGCTGTAGGTTAAAGGCAGGGTTGGTGGTAAAAGGGGATAAGTCTGAATCAGTAATAAAAAAAAGTTCATCATACTTTAAATAAAGTGCCATCCTATCACTTTAAAGGGGAGCACACCCCTTTTATTCTTTTTAAAAAGATTAAAACAAAAATATCTGTTTCCTGTTGGTGATAGTTACTTGTGGGTTCTGTTCCAATAACAGAGTGGCCTCCTCATGGAGTCTTAAAACAGGACTCTATCACAAGTCCTGTTTTGCTGAGTGGTATTTACATGTATTTTATGTCCAAATCGTATTTTATATAAATATGGAATTTTAGTACTATGCAATTCACACCTGTCTATTAATCACCTATTGCAGTATCCTGTGTCCAGTGTGCAAATTGGACAGACATTATTTCAAATTATGTATGTAAAATTTATATTCTGGGTATTTTGACTAAATCACTTTTTAGGAGGAAAAGCAATGGTGAGCTGTGTGAAGCAGGTGCACCATGACCATTGCGTCTTAGGCTGCAGGTTCTACCACTTGCTTGAGTCTGGTGAGATGGAAGAACCACACAGGTGAAGTGATGCAACTTCATTGCTCATAGGGAGGCAGCAAAGGGCAATAGAAGCTTCAGACTCCAAGGGAGCCCGTCCCACGGGGCAGGTGGACCCTGGTCTGCAGGTGGCTGAAAGCCTTTCGAAGCACGCTCTGCTGTGGGTTTTATGCTTAGGGGATCGGACACACAGGGCTAAAGCATTTCAAGCAGGGACAGGAACAGAGTCCAGGCTATTCTGGTCAGTCCTCCTCATCTCAGAATGTTGCCTTTCCAGCACATTCTATAGTTACTCTGAGAATTACACAAGCCAAGTTGGGAAGAGCCAGGTTACCAATGCCATCCAGGAACTTGTACCACACATGTTGCTTGGTCATTAAAAGTGAACTTATTTATAGACCAAATCCATTACTTTCTTCATGCTTCATGTGAAAAATAAAAACATAATGAACATATAATATTGTTAGAAAAGACCAGATACAGAATGTTTTATGTACTGAGGAATCCTTAACATCACTTGATTTAAATTCTAAAAAATAAACTGATAAAAATATTTAAATTATTTTATTTGTTTGCTCTGAATTTAAGATAACAACCTTTTTTTTTAAATATATTTTATTATTATCTTTTTACATTGATTGCATTTGTTAGGTAAAGTCCCTCTTACAATTGTGCCTTGCTCCCCAAAGGATAACAGCTACCAAATAGTGAACACTCTCAGGCCTGGAATCCTAGCAGTCTGGGAGGTTGAGGTGGGTGGATCACCTCAACTCAGGTGTTCGAGACCAATCTGAGCAAGAGCAAGACCCCTGTCTCTACTAAAAGTTGAAAAACTAGCCAGGCGTTATGGTGGGTGCCTGTAGTCCCAGCTACTTGGGAGGCTGAAACAAAAGGATCACTCAAACCCAGAAGTTTGAGGTTGCTGTGAGCTATGACACCACAGCACTCAACCCCAGGGTGGCTTAGTGAGACTGTCTCAAAAACAAAACAAAATAAAAAGAACTCTACTGTGTCCTGGATGTTATGGCAAGTGCCATCTATGTGTCATTTTATTTAATCCTCATGACTATCAGGGTCATCCCTGTTATCACAGGAAAAAAATGGAGCCATGTCGACTTTAAGTAATGGGCCACCCAGAGAGGCAGTGGCCAAGCTTAGGCTCAAAGTAGCTGGAAAGGTACTGACCGGAACACCACTTGATGATTCCTGAGAGTTTCAAGAAAACAACAGCAGAATCACCATCAGCATAAAAAATTCAATAGAATAAAACAGTCTAGAAAATAGCTCAGGGCATCACAGAGGGAGAAAGTATTATTCTGTGAAACTTCCGTTTTAAATATACATGCTTACATGTACGTGTGACCCGACTGCTACAGGCTGCATTTCTGCACAGTGCATTTCTCGCTTGGGGTTGTGGCTTAAATATCTGAAATATACACTATGCTGAACCAAAAGCAACAGCCTCTCGATTCTAAAGGGCTGAACCAGGCGGCGCCTGTGGCTCAAAGGAGTAGGGCACTGGCCCCATATGCCGGAGGTGGTGGGTTCAAACCCAGCCCTGGCCAAAAACTGCAAAATAATAATAATAATAATAAATAAATAAATAAATAAAGGGTTGAACCTTACACCTTACATTTTAAAAACTGTGTCATGACTAACATAGGGTGCAAGATACACATGTTGGCCCACAGACAAATATTCTTTTTTTTTTGCAGTTTTTGGCCAGGGTCGCCTTTGAACCCACCACCTCCGGTATACGGGGCCGGCACCCTACTCCTTGGAGCCACAGGCACCGCCCTAAATATTCTATTTTTGTTTAAGTCATGCTAAAAAAGGAGAAAAACCTTGGTGAGATTAATTCCCCTTCTAGCGGACTGATAGAACTCACAACAAAACCGAACAGAAAACCCACAACAAAAAATAACGTGAACACAAAATCTCATTTATTTTTGTCTGAAGCACAAAGGAGCTCACTTAGCACAATAGGCAAATCATACAAATATTGAGAAAAAAATGTCCCCATGGATACACACAGATATATTCTTAAGAGCAGCAATCTGAAGTTCACAACAAGGGAAGGTGGTTTTCTCTAAAGAATGCTTTCTGACAGGCTTCCGGGTGGGAAATGGACACGTAAATTGCTGTCAAATAATAGACAGGCTGTAACATCTGTCCCCTGCGTCACTTGAATCCTGTTGGCTGGGAAAGCCACCTCGGAAGTTACATTTGCTTCCATGATTGGCCTGGGTGGCTTTTGCATTCCACCACATTTGGACTTGATCTACAAACTAACTCCTCAGCTCTTGATCTCACACGCTCAGGGCTGTGAGAAGGAAAGGGAAGTGAAGCCGGATGTGAAAACACACGTGGGGACTGATGTTAGGGTCTCCTAACAGTGTTCTTTCCTCATCTGTACACTCTCTTCATGCCTTTAGGGACCTAATTAAGTGTGAGGTCCAAAGTCATACCTAAAGCAGCTAATAAATCCCAAATTGTAAGTACCTCTTTTAAGTCTCAAAGAAAAGTATAACAATCCACACAATTTGTAAATAATTTCAAGTCTTTGCTCAGGGCACCCTTCTCCATCCACCTTTTAATAAACTCAGAACACTCTTTTTAAAACGTGTGAATGTTTACAGCATTATCAAATTTAAAAATGGACAATGGGAAGATGTCGAATAGGTTCTAGAAGCATCCAAGATCTCTCCCACGTGCAGCACAAGGTAGAGATGATACAATGTGCCTTCCAGCTTGCCTTTGCAGCTTTCCATATGTCTGGTTCTGAGGTGAAAAGATTTAAAATAGGGAGAGTCTGGGAGGGAGTGAAGATTCCAAATGCATTGCTAGATCTCAGACCCATTATGTTTCCTTTCTAAGATCTCAGCTGCTGCTGCCAACGTGGAAAGTCAAGGGTACACTTCAAAGTTAGCTTAGCAAAACAGGGAGTTCCCTATCATTTTCTTTCCTTTAACCCACAGAATTCTCACTGAAGTAAAACAGAGATTCAGTGGGGTTCAGTGGGGTTCAGCTCTCTTTTAACTTATAAGACTTCCTCTTGGCATGAGGAAGCTTGTTCCAACAGAGCCTCTTAGAGTCTAAAACCTTTGATAATTCAACAAGAATAGAAGCTGAGAGAATGAAGCAGTCTCCTTGGCCTTTTCATCCCAATCTTTTATTTCCCATGTTTCCCTCTTGTTTGAAAATGAAATTCACCTTAGCTGATTGTGTTTTGGTGACAAAACTATTTTGTAAACATGATTGTTGATACTTTTGAATATTTTTTATCTTTGAAAGTATGTATTCCACTGAAAATACTATGGACATGAGGCAGATGTTGGAGAGTGGGATGAGGAGGCTGGTAAGAAGTTTCAATTCTTTCTTTTCTATCAGAGAGCAAAATAGTCAAACAGAGAGAGACAGATAGGATTGGCTTGGCATCGTGACTCTCCACAGTTCAGAGAGTCAACCTACATTAGGCAAAGGCAACATTTCAAAGCACGGAACATCTGGCCCCCTGTATGGCTAATGCCTACAGCACTGAAGAAAACCATGTGTGACATTCAGGAACACTGCACTTGGAGAAATAAAACACGTAAATATTAGCGATACAGAGAGATCAGAGTACATAGAAACATTTCAACACATTTTATTTTTACTAGAAAAGATAACCAGGTCTTTAACATAATACCAGGGGTAAATTTAATGCTGCTTGACAGAATGGTTGTAGATGGCCATTCTTCCTGCTTGCTATGCTATATTCGTTTATATTTACTGCATGTGAATCTAAAATCTAAATGAAAACTGATATTCAACATCAAACATACACCCTTGAGGAAGGTAAAAATGTAGGATCTGGCAAAGGCTGAAAGCAGCTGCTGCCCATTAGTGGATCTTCTCTATCTCAAGTGCTAAGCCTACTCACTTGGTCAGACACCATGTGATGGAACCAAGTTCCTTTGGCAGGATTGAGAGAGCAGAAAACACCTGCTAGCACTGCAGAGCTGGAGAGGAATTGGCAGGGCGTCTTTGACGTGGTTCAGGAATTAGAAATACTGTAAGTACAGACGAAGTCTGGAAACTGGATTTACTGAATTACTTCATATTCCACAAAACAAACTGTTGTTTTTTTAAAATACAAGACCAAATTTTGTTCTATCTTGAGTTTTATCTTTTGTTCTAAAAGTGTTTCTACCAGGCCCCAAAAGAAACAAACAAATTAAAAATGGGGGCTGAATTAGCATGAATATGTGAAAATAGAACTTAAATTATAGAAGGGAGAATTGTGTTCTGTTAATATAGAATTAGCTATACTGCATAAAGTTTCTGCTATAAGATAAGCTAAGGAATAATATATTAAGAAAGTCGATTCCTTTTCCTTGTTTGGTTATAGTATTTGGAATTAGATAAGAAAAATATAGGCTTTAAGTAACATTCCTATCAATACTTCTTAAGGATTTATCAAAATGTCATAATTTGATTTTAATTCTAGGTTATGAGAAAGAATATTATATTACTTAGGAAGCATAAAAATACTCTTTGCTTTGTTTAATGTTCCTAGATGTCTCGTGCAGATTAAGTCCTATTAATACAAACATTAAATGGGATATCTACAAATTTTTCGTGATCCTAAAATTCTAGTGTCTTGAACATTATAAGGAAATAGACCATTGGATAAAATTAGAAAATAGAGCTAAAATAGGCTTAAAGGTTTTTCATATTTCCTTAACAAGATTTATCCTTCGTTTTAAAATTCCAGTAGATGGACCAGGGACTGCGGTATAATAGTTGAGTAGACTAGGCCGTGTTAATGGGACCTTTCCTGTTAGTGTTAGGGGCCCCGAAATGCCCGGTTCTTGCTCCAATTTATGAAGACTCCAGCCTATACAACACTGGAGTATGGAATTTGTTTATCTTCTAATAAAATGGAAGCAATTATAACATCACACAGTTAAAAATTAAGATAATTCTAAAGTACACAAAAATACAACTATTTATGCCATTTAGTTATATGAATAATGTTCCTAAGAGACTTTAAATCTTTAATACCCAACTTCTGTCAAGCACTTGAAGCACGAAACTGTATTAAGAAAGCATGTGGCATTCAATTTCTGACATTCATCCCCAAAGAAGGCAAAGCACAATAACACATCTCTGAAATGCAAATCCCATTAGGTGCAAATTTCCAAAACACAAGGTCAATCTAGAAACGTTTTAAAATTCAACGAGTTCTCTTTGTGAATTAGTATGCTCAGTATATAATTTTCAAACACAATCTGAAGTGATTTCCCACCATTTGTGCACAGTCTAACTTTTCTTCTCTCTTAAAAATACATTCACTGGTTCATTTTCAGTTTTCTAATTTTTGCATTTATTAACTCAAAATACCTAACCATATAGGAAGGCATATCTTTTCTTTCCACATTTCCAAATAGGAACAAGATTTTCCTTTTATCTCATAACAAAACCACCACCACCAGCAATAGCATTCCCTTCTGTTTGAGCTGAAAGTAAATCTGAGCAGCTCAAAAGGGAGAGGGAGATTTTTATGTAATTACGAACCCTCTCAACCCGAGTTGAGAATTAGTGCACTTCCTTCAAACAATGTCAAGTGAATACTGTAACTAGACACAGAAAGAGAGAGTCAGCCCAAGAGCAAGGTACTATTTTTTCACTTTCCAACTCCACCTGGGCACAAGGCAAATGTGGAATCACATATCCCAGGAGAAATTCGTAGATACCCGAGGGTCTTACACTGAACTGGAAAATGGAACCACCTGCTTTCCACCCACATAAACCTCCTCGATATTTCGGTCATCTCCTGAAAGAAAAAATATCAAGCAATCATTTTATAAAGTGCTTTAGTGTCAATAATTATTAGAATTGCCTTTTAGAGAGATTTCAAAAACTAAACACCAGACATTTCTAAGAAAGACAAGAAGCTGCCTTGTTTTTTTTCCCCCTCTAAGATTGTTTATAACAACCTGGACAGGAAGGCATGATCTATAAAGGATGCCATGGCTAATTTAAGGAGCAGGGCCTGAATTCTGTACTGAAGACAAAAATCACATGAAGTGGAATCTGTCCTTTCCGCTGAAGTGGTTGGTTGGTTGGTATCCCGGCCCCAGCTGGAAAAGGAACACTTATCTTTCCATTCCAGAATCACGGTCAGTATGGTGAGATGAATGGGCTGCAGAAATTAAATGCCAAGAGAAAGAACACATGTGTCTCTCTCACCTCAAGTTCACTCAGTTTTGAACTGACCCAATGGAATGAGAGGCAGAGGAGACTCTTCTGCAATATTCACTCTCTCTCCATCAGTGTATAGAACTGGATGCGAGTATGTCATAAACACAGTGGCAAGATCCACTATGTGCTTATCACAAAACCAGCACGGTAGGGCAGACTGTGGGGCAGAGAAGTGTAAAAGGATTGAGCACGAAGATCTCTTCCCCTTTGGTCTCCCATTCCACAGCTTAAACTTACATTACAGCTAAAGAGAGTGATGTGCATTTCAAATGGTACCTCTCAACAGTGTGCCAAAAAGGGGATTGATGCTGAGCGGTGTTAAAAAAAAAATAAAGACCCAATGCAAATGGTTTTACATAGGGTTTAACACATGAGATGAATACAAAGAGCCATACCAAACAGAACAACAAGGGAAGATTTTATACAGCACAGATACATACGTCTACCTACCTAGATAAAGGAACTTCTGGATGACAGCCTAAAATAGAAAATAAAGGTGGTAAGAAAGAATATAAATTCATAGCCAATAGTGGTTGGCAAAGCCCAGAAATAAATTTATGTCTCAATTGCAAAATCTATTAATTAAAAAATAATGGTCTGTAGCTTAAAAGCAAAACAAAAACCTCCCAAGACAAGAAAATAACCCATGGTAATTAACAAATGTTTATCCATTGTCTGAACATTTTTGGTATATAACCTTGAAATCAGAGAAAATCTGTTATATTGGCTTGGTGCCTATAGCTCAGCGGTTAGGGCACTGGCCACATACACTGGGGCTGGTGAGTTTGAACCCTGCCCGGGCCTGCCAAACAACAATAACAACAACAACAACAAAAAATAGCCAGGTATTGTGATAGGATCCTATAGTCCCAGCTACGTAAGAGGTTGAGGCAAGAGAATTGCTTAAGCCCATGAGTTTGAGGTTGCTGTGAGCTGTGGCGCCATGGTACTCTATGGAGGGTGACATAATGAGACTCTGTCTCAAAAAAAAAAAAAAGAAAAGAAAACCCGTTATATAAATTAATTTAATAAAACAATTCAAATATTCCAAGAAGTGTATGATGTAAGAAAAATGAGTAGATGAATGGTACTGAGCTCTATCCCCAGAAATTCACTCTAATGCAAAAGGAAAAGAATAAATAATGTGAAATAATGATGGGGTTGGGACCCGTTACCCCAAATCAAAAGGAGATAAATCTATCCTGACCTTCCCCTCACCCTTCTCCCCTGAAGCAGGTCATAAAATCTAGGAAGACCTTTCTGACCTTCCCCTAAAGCAGGTCCAAAGACCCTCATGTGGGATGTATGCTCTTTAGAGATGGAAGAGAAAAGCATGTTTACCTCTGCAGACACAGGGCACAGAGAAGAATCTCGGAACATAGGCCCTGCTAACTTAATTAGATTATTACCACTAGATTGCATTCTCTGTCCTACAGCATTTTCTCTACAGACTCTTTATTCTTCATCAAACCTAGAATAAATATATTCAAATTCACCTGTTTCTTTAGGTCTTAATTAAGGCTCCTGTGTCATATAAAACTGATAATGTAGGAATTTATATGTTTTTCTCTTATTAACCTGTCTTTTGTTACAGGAATGGCTCGTCCTTGAACCTAAGCTGGGTAAAGGAAAAGAGATTTTTCCTCCCCTACAATAACAAATGGGACAAATTTCAAACAAGCCAGAATTTTTCTTACAAAAACTTATCAATATATTGATTATTATATTTAATCTCATAAGAAGATTGATGTATAAATGGCAATAGCTATTTTTTAAGAAATAAAAACATCTTCTAAAAGAATTATTATTAAAGTGAGATGAACTAGTTTATTTTATCCCATAGAAAAACATTTTACAATATGAGGAACAAAATTCATTTTCCTATAAAGCAAAGAAATTTGACATAGTGGTCAAGAGCCTCTGATGGTCAGAAAATTCTGAATTTCAATCCAAACCCCACCACTAATTACTAGCCAGAAGTCCTTAGGCAAATCACTAAACCTCACTGCTCCTACAAATTAACATGACAATAGTAATAGTACCTACCTTCCTTAGAAGATGCTCTGATGATTAAACAAAATTGCATGTGAAAATACTAATCCCATACCTACATGGCAAATAGCAAGTGTTCGATGAGTGCTAGTTTTATTAGGATTGCTTATAGCCAATGAGATTCAAGTATACAAACATATTCAAAATACAATTATTTTGTTAATATCATTATTCTTAACATTTCTGTCATAATTTTTTAATAATTACCCAAGGGATCTGCCTTCCCTTTTAAGATTCTCCTGCCTTCTATTCTGTTTCACTTTCTGTTTTCTTTTCTGCAGGGAAGTATTATGAAGATTTCATGAAATAAATGCCTTTTGATTAACTGTCTTTTACTTACCTCAGAAATATCACCAACAAAATCCCCAGGAAACAGGTCAATGGGTGAGTCGGATGCTTTGGGGTTGATCAGAAGGGCATCAAACTCCTTTCCCACTTCAAAGTTTCCAATTTCATTATCCAACCCTAGGGCTATGGAGGGAAGCAAGAAAATAAACCATCAGTGTCACAAGCCAATAAGACCATGCTAATGTCCCAGGTTAGAGGGACAACTCTCCCAACATTTCACTAGAAGAAAATTAGTCATCTTAGTGAGGCAGAAAAGTGCTGTCATTCCACCAAGAATCCCACTTCTAGAAGGTAGAGTAAGCACAGAAATCTGAGAAGGAAGCAGTTCCCCGTGTCACCATGATCATAATTCTGGTGTCTCTCTCCCTAGTTCAGCTTCATCGGGGTACTTCATAGCCCAGCTGGTCTAAGCTTTTCCTTTGTCCCTCTAAGAAACATGATGATTAACGTAACACCTTTCTTCTTTTTCCTTCCTGTTCTGCTCCCAACACTCCAACTCCTTTCCTTGTCTTTTTTGTTCATTTTGTCCCGTGAAATAGCTGACAAGGTTTGTTTTCATGTCAGTGAAATGAGCCTTGAATAAATGAAAAATAACTATCCTTTTGCATGTTTGCCAGTGCAGGTGTATTCATCATAAATACTTTAATTTAAATCCTTTAAATAGAAAAAACCTCATTTCAACAGATCCTCATAACTCAAAAGTCCAAACACTTTTGAAAGCAGACCAATCTCTATAACCTTGAAGGTTTCTAATTGCCAGAGAAGAATGGTTTTCTGAAAGAGGGTATAAGTCAATTATAGCTAATTATAGCTATTGACTTGGCCCATCTTATAGCTATAATTCATGCTCCAACATTTTATTTGTTATTTTTATTTTAGAGACAGAGTCCTACTTTATTGCCCTCAGTAGAGTGCCGCAGCATCACAGCTCACCTCAGCTCCTGGGCTTAGGCAATTCTCTTGCCTCGGCCTCCCAAGTAGCTGGGACTACAGGTGCCTGCCACAACACCCAGCTATTTTTTTGTTGTTGCAGTTTGGCCTGGGCCGGGTTCAAACCTGCTACTCTTGGTATATAAGGCTGGCACCCTACCCACTGAGCCACAGACACTGCCTGGTCCATCATTTTAGATTCCTGAGAAGAACATCTCTCACTTTTATAATTTTGTTTCAGAAGATGGTGGTAATTGGCTTTCCTGTTCATTGAAAGTTATTGAATCTTAAAACTCCTTAAAATCTAGAATCTTAGAGAGCTGTACATGAAGGTCCAAAGGAGAATATGCAAAAAAAGGTTAACTGGAGTACAGAATTATTTCCTTCTATTTTTACATGTTTTTGTTGCATTCTATCACTGTTCGGAAATAGTCTGATGTGAAAATTATTAAATTAATTACCCCCATTAGGCAATATCTGATACTTCTATGCATATGTACTGAGAAGTCTTGGCAATTCTCTAAGCACTGACTTAGAAATCTTATTTGTTCTTAAAAGATTATTAAAAGGGCAAATCTTCTATTCTCAAAAAAAAATTAGCTAAAAAAACTTATTGAAAGACAGGGGTGTGAAAATAATTGAAAATGTTTAAAGCAGTCAGGTAACTTCTACTAATTGTGTGGGAAAGGACTGAAAGTAATAGAATATCCATGGAAATTCTTTCCTCCTTTGCTGATTATACAGTACTTCATTTTGCCCTTGACAAAGAAGCATGACAAGTATGAGTTTTTAATATTGGATTCAATATAAAATTGTCATGTGTTTAATAGACCAGATAACCAGGTACATTTGCTAGGGTCTGGGCAAGTTTGGTGAAATATATAAACTAACTGTACAATTCATTAGAAGTTGGAGACCAAAAAAAGATATAATAGCTTTCAGTGAATTTATAAACTCATATAAATTCAGATTGTTGAAGATGGGCCCAGTTGGGCTAGCAAGCAACTCAAAATGCATTTCAAGAAATGCAGTTTTGCTGTCTTTGGAGCTAATATTGGCCCTGTGGAGATGATTGAGACACATCTTGATCTTCTAGATAGAGCACGGGTTAGAGAGTGAGTGTCCAACCTTCTTTTTTTCTCTGCTACACTTTGAAAGAATAACAGTTCTCTTGAGCCACACATTAAAAATACAAACACCAACAAAAGCTGAAAAGTGAATGTAAAGGCCATGGCAGAGCTGGAAAAATGCCACACTTCACAAAGGATCTGTTCATTTCCTTTCAATCACGCTATAGTAGAGGCACGAACTAAAGATAAGAAATTCCTTAAGAGTAAGCCCAGTGGTCCAAAAACAGATGTAAAAGCTACACAGCAAGGCAGAAATTATTTGGTAGGCACTCCATGCTGGCTTGATAAGAAACAGGATCCTGATAAGCAACTCACAGAGCGCCTACAATTAAAAAAGCACTATTGGAACACAACTCATCTGCAACATGAAAATTAATGACGGAACAACTTCTTGAACTCACATTCAAATACAGAAATACAGTGGTGGTGTGGATGAAGGGACATCACGCTTACTAAAAGAATAGGTAGTTTAAAACCTGGAATTTTAGGGTGGTGCCTGTGGCTCAAAAGAATAGGGTGCTGGCCCCATATGCTGGAGGTGGCGGGTTCAAGCTCAGGCCTGGCCCAAAACCAAAAAAAAAAAAAAAAAAAAAAGCCTGAAATTTTTGAAAATGACTTAGGGAAATAAGAAAAACATAATCTCTACTAATTTTTCTTGACACGTCCCTCGCAGTGTGTATCATGGCCCCGTACACT
>CAUYON010132395.1:0-12604 GCA_963573935.1 Arctocebus calabarensis
ATTATGCTGTTTTCTGGGACAGGATATCTGCCACTTAAGTTTAAAGTCAAATAATGAATATTGTAAATCACAGATTTAAGTGTGCACATGACTGCAAAAGTATATAAGGTAGTGAGAAATAAAGTTAAGGAATTATTTGCCACAAGAAGAGCTCATAGCATGTTTCTTGCACTTCTGAACATTGCAGTGCTGACTTACACCTGAGGCAAAGCTATAGCCCCTCACATCTCTGGTCACCGCAACAAGTATAAATATTCTTTAATTTGCATATAAGTTGCATATAGTGCAACTAATTTATTCCTTCAGTAAAACTTGACAAGGCTACTGCAAAATAGTCAAGAAGAGTCTGAAGCCTTCCTGGACCTCATTCTCTCACATATTCCATGGAGCATTCTAAAGGGGCAATAATTTAAAGATGAGGAACCCAAAAGAGTTAATTCCATGGTCATGTACCAATTTCCTTTGCCATTGCAGCAAATTATCCTAAATTGGAGGATTTAGAAACAACAGAATTTCATTCTTTCACAATGTGGAGGGTGAGGTGGGAGGGCCAGGCTCCCTCTGAAGGCTCCACGGCAGGACCCCTCCTGCCACCTCCAGCTTCTGCTGACTTCTGACATTCATGCATTTATTACTCATCAGCTTATTATCCATTAAATACTTGTGAGCATGAGAGAAAGAAAAAGGAATCTGAACTCAACCTATTTCAGCGTAAGAAGATACTTTACAGATCAACAGAAGAGTTCTCAGGAAAAAGAAAAGGTCCAACAGAGTCACTCTCATCTTATTTCTTCTATAAGAGCTCAAAAATCAGCTTCAGCACAGTTATTGCATGGGGCATAATGCAAATACGATCTGCAAGGCACCTAACACACATTACCTTTGCCAATTTTAGGTGAAGAACTGCATTTTCCACCTCCAATTCAGCTATCCTTTCTTCTCTGACCTACAACCGGGGATCAAAAAAGGAAAATTAACACCAGAGCACTCACTGGGTTGGACTCAAATCACGGGAACTCTATTCATCAGTCATTTCCATGCTCAGAACAGGGAAAACACAAGAAGAAATGTGCAGGCCTCGGTGGAGAACTGCCATCTAGTGCCGCCTGGCCCATCTCGGCAGCAGACCGTGTGTATAACAGGTCCCGCAAGGCTGCAACACCACAATTCCCTGTGCCTTTTCTATGTGATGGCATAGGGGATGATGATGGCACCACACAGGACAGGAAGACAGACCAACTCTGACAGCCTTGTTTCCCTCCCCCACCCATGCTCAGGTGAAGACTCCCTGCTCCCCCACGAGTGGGCCCCACAGCAGCAGCTCCTGAGGGCTTGCTGGACATGCAGACACCCCACCCACCCCCAGCCTCCTGTCCAAAAGGAGCATAGAGAGGTTTGCCGGGTTGAGCACAGCAGTGGAGCAGCCAGGAAACGGACAAAGAAAAGCCTGTGCAGAAGCTCTGAGTTGGGGCTGAGCTTGGCAAGTCCAGGAGCAGAGAGGACATTAGTGAGGCTGAGGTCTAGGATGCCAGAGTGTGGCATAGGGGTGTCTGTAAGCTGGGAAAGAGTGTGTGCTTGAATCTACATCTACGGGGGAGCATTGGAGGGTTCTAAGCAAAGGAGTTAAATGTTAACTATTTACAGCAAATGCTGAGAGAGCTAGCACCTGGAGAATTTAGTGCGCAGGCAGCCACTGGGTTCTTGGGAAGATGGGTTCAGGTGCAACCCCTTCCGCCAGGGATTCAGCCTTCCTACTGGTGATGGAGTCCGTCTGCTAGAGATTCGGTCCCTCCTGCTGGGTATACAGTTCCTCCTGAGGATTTAATCCCTCTGCTGGGGATTCAGTTCTTATCCTGGGCATTCAGTCCCTCTTTCCAAGGATTCAGTCCCTCCTCCTGGGCATTCAGTCCCTCTTTCCAAGGATTCAGTCCCTCCTTCTGGGCATTCAGTCCCTCCTTCTGGGCATTCAGTCCCTCTTTCCAAGGATTCAGTCTCTCCTCCTGAGGATTCAGTCCCTCCTGAGGATTCAGTCTCTCCTACTGAGGATTCAGTCCCTCCTCCTGGGGATTCAGTCCCTCCTCCTGAGGATTCAGTCCGTCCTCCTGAGGATTCAGTCCCTCCTTCTGGGGATTAAGTCCATCCTCCTGAGGATTCAGTTCGTCCTCCTGAGGACTCAGTCTCTCCTCCTGGGGATTCAGTACCTCCTCCTGGGGATTCAGTCCCTCCTCCTGGGGATTCATTCCCTCCTTCAGGGGATTCAGTCCCTCCTCCTGAGGATTCAGTCCCTCCTCCTGGGGATTCAGTCCCTCCTCCTGTGGATTCAGTCCCTCCTTCTGGGGATTCAATCCCTCCCTCCTGAGGATTCAGTCCCTTCTCCTGGGGATTCAGTTCCTCCTCCTGGGGATTCAGTCCCTCCTTCTGGGGATTCAGTCCCTCCTCCTGAGGATTCAGCCCCTCCTGGGGATTCAGTCCCTCCTCCTGGGGATTCAGTCCCTCCTGAGGATTCAGTCCCTCCTGAGGATTCAGTCCCTCCTGCCTGGGATCCAGTCCCCCTGGACATCATAGGTATGTCCAGAAACCTAGATGGGAGTGGGTGGATCAGTATGGGTCTCTGCCCAGTGCAGGCCAGGGTACTTTTACACATTAGGGAACTCACACGCACCCCAAGTCTCCTTGCTGTCTCCCCAGACTCACCTGGCCTTGTCTCTGCAGCTGCTTGGCCCGTTGCTCCCAGAAGCCGCCCCACCGACTGCCCCCTGCTGGCATCGTCCCAGTCTCCAACACCCCCTCCCCCACAGCACCAGCGGTCCTCTGCACGTGGGGGAGGGAGCACAGGAAGAGGGGGCGCGAGAGCGTAGCACGGTGGGAGGGGTGGGGTGGGGGCTGCTGGCGTGGAGGGCGGTTCCGGCAGTCCTAGAGACTCCCTGGCGCCGCAGTGGGCAGGGCTCCCAGTGATGGGGCAGAACGGGGGTGGCCAGAAGTCCTGTGCTGGCGGGAGGACCCCAATTGGCGGTGGAACAGAGCAGCCTGGTGCTGGGGTGCAGCCCTGCCCATGCCTCTGCCAGGAGTCAGGCTCTAGTCCTGCAACTCTCCCGTGTGACACTGTTCATCCCCACCCCCACCCGCACCCCAGGTCCCAGGACTGAGGTCACCCAGAGGAGGTGCAGGCCCCGGCTGGCACTATGGCGGCAGCTCCCGGGAACGAGCCTGCAGCCCAGGCCAGGCGCAGGCGCAGAGGAAGGGCCCGTCCGCACCTGAGCAGAAGTTACAGGAGGGAGGTAGGGATGAGGGCAGTAAATAAGCACCATCCTCTTCCAGCGTCCTCCTCTCGAGCTAGGTCCATCCGCAGAGCATCTAGAGTGCATCTTTTTACAGCAGCAGCTCACTGCCTCACAGAGGTTTGGTATCGGCACGTGCTCCTGCGTT
Source organism: Arctocebus calabarensis (assembly GCA_963573935.1). Taxonomy (NCBI): domain Eukaryota; kingdom Metazoa; phylum Chordata; class Mammalia; order Primates; family Lorisidae; genus Arctocebus; species Arctocebus calabarensis. The sequence continues at coordinate 3,427 of CAUYON010132395.1, forward strand.
AGAGGCCGGGGGACACCCGGTCTGCGGCTCCAGGGTCGTGGGGCCCTTGAGGACCACCCTCGGCCTGTCAGGTGAGCACAGGATAGGCACCTTCGAGACAGGCACCTACCCAGGTGCCCTCCTTCTGAAAATGTCCCCAGGGGACCTCTTGGGTGGGTCTTAGTGGTGGGTAGTGTCTGCAAGCTGGAAGCCCAGTGTGGGGGCCAGGACAAGTGGACAGGTGGAAAAGAAGGAAAGGGACCACAAGAGAGAGAAGAAACTGCACCAGTGCCACACCCATGTTGTGTGAAGGACTGTCCACATCAAGACCACAAAACACACCAGCATGGCCTCATCCACAGACCGGAATAGTGTGACAGTTGGAGATGGGGAAAGAGAAAAATCCGTAAAACACAGGGTCTGGCTGGAGCCTGTATGAAGAGATAGGCATCACATGAATTGACCCCCTCCCAAATTGCTTTTTCCTTTGACTAGGACTGGGGTGGGAGAAGGGCAGGAGTCTTAGTTTATAAGCCCTTGCCACCACTGATGTTTAAAGCATCCATTTCCTAGATAAAACACATAAAACGTGAGCACACAGTTGCCATTTGGAACATGATAAACATTTTTGCAAAATATAAAAGCAAACCTTGTTTTTCTAGAGAATCAAAAATTGATGACCAGGGTGATTAGAAATAAAATATGACCTATTATGAGTATACATCTCTTCAAGTTTACAACGGACCAGAATTGGGTTTTTCAAACTGAGGTCTGAGCACCCCTGAAAACCAGCTTGCCACCTACTACAATTCCGAAAGCAGAGCAAGTGAACTGGCGCTTTCTTGCTCAGCACACGCTGCCCCTTAGCCAGGGCTCTGGAGACGGCCCAGATGGGCAGCCCGCTCTGGCACGCTGAGTTTGCAAAGCACACTAACAGGGCTGAATCAGACCGCGGGCTGCACCCCGGCCAGAGCAGCTGGATTGCCCTTCCAGGAACGGTCATCGTGATCTCCCTTCTGCTGTTACCTCCATTTGAAGACATGTCACAGACTTCCTGGACAGCAGGCTCACCCCACCCACCTTGCGACCAGTGAACCGTTCCCCATTGTGGTCACCCTGTGGCCTGCTTCCCTGGCCCACACGCAGGGCCCACTCCCCGATACTCCATCTCACTCCTGTCCACAGCATCCTGTCGGGCGGTAGCAGGCTCCTCTGGCTCATGCAGGGTTTCTTCTTCAAACTCTGGTGCCAGCAGTACCGAGTACAGGCTTCACATGTAAAAGGCTGTCGGCTGTGTCCTGAGGACTTTCTGGCGTAATTTCTCCTTAAACATTCATTATTCTCTGGTCCCACAGTACCTTCTGCACTAAGGAAAGCACAGTGACAGAGGCACCCTAGCAGCCCCACACGGATGTCGGCAGCAAGGACAGAGCCCAGGTAGGGACTACGGTTCACCTTGTCTTCACCTGGGTTGTGGCCTCGGAAGTATTTGTGATGGATCAGCCAACAATAAACCAGTGAGTGTAATTGGACTTTCTGGACTCAATTTCCCCATCTGTGCACAGTGAATACTGCTTGCCTAAGGTGATGCCAAAAAATTCAGATGAAATGATAAAATAATGTAAAAAGCTCTTGGACACTGAGTTATAAATAATTAACACCAGAGATTGGCACTGTCAAAATGACCTCCCCTATTTTAATACTGTTTCTGCTGGTCACTCACCATCTGATACTCAAGCTCTGTACTGGAGAAACCTCAACTGACCCTAGGCTGCCCCGCAGTCGAGAAAGATGCCAAGTGTGAGAGAGACACTGGATTTTAAAGGCTTTGCGTGAACTAATGAATAGATTTTTCTATTAAAGGCTTTATGTAGACTATCTAATGAATAAATTTTTGTATAAATTGCATGTTCAAAAGATACTTTTTGGCATATATTAGGCAAAATAAACATATTAAGATTTATTTCACCTGAGCTTCCTTTTACTGTTTTAACTGGAGATCTAGAAAACTTAAGTGTTTCAAAAGTGGAGCCATTTTACTCCATGGATGGAGCTGCTCAGGACCACCTCTTTTGTCAGAAGAATGTGGAAATAGGCTCAAGGAGACACAGTGGTGGCTGCTGAGTGGTGGACAGGGGTTTTCTATCCGCCATCCCAGTATGTTTCTGGACATCACCTCCTTATCACTTACTCTGTAGTAACTATTGACTAGCTACATATTAGAAGCCAAGAGAACCATGATACGGAAGACTGTCAGCTGTCCTAGAGCCACAGTCCAGTAGCGGTGACAAGCACAGACATGTGACATCCGTGGACCAGCAATGCAGACCCCTGTTGCTCCCGGCACCAGTGGCCCCTCTCTTACCCAGATCTTGGGCTCCTCTACACCTTTCTCAACCAGGCCTGGTTTTAGCAGGACCCCTGCTGAATCAGTTGAGTGAGTCCACGTTGGACATCTGGTCAGGTTCTTCTTCTTCATGGGGTCACGCTGGCTGCCATTAGCAAGAATCCTGTAGATCCATTTAGCCAGAACCCTCTCCATTCCCAAGGTGTCTGTGTGGTGACTATCCCCCACCTGGCCTTGCTCCTTGGCTAGAGATGCAGAGTTGAGCCCAGTTCTACACTGAGGTCTCTTCCTCCCATGACAGGGTTCCTGAATGACATGTCTCTACTGTGTTAATGGCTGTCTGGCTCTGGACGTTCCTCAGTAGAAGCCCACCCAAGAGTTAGAGGTGCTTCTGCCCAGATGCCAGAGCCTGTGTGTGTCACAGCCCTACAGGTGATACTGTCATTGAGTGAAGACTATTTAGTGTCACCCATGTCCAGTATCTCAGAACCTAGCTCTGAGCAAATGCCCTTCCCAAGGGCACTGCCGTCCTGCTCCTGTTCTGACCACACAGAGCTCGTCACCCGCCAGGACGCCCAGAGTCCTTGTCGCTCTCCTCTTCTCAAGTGTGCCTACATGGTCCTCCCATTTACGCTCGCCTCCTCCATCTACATTTTTTGGTTTTGCTTGTATTCCACGGATTCCTTTTCCTTCTCTACCGTAGGAGAGTCAAGTGTCAGTGGATCCAACCATCTGTACGAGGCAGCATCCAGTCTTTGAGTTCTCGTTTCATTGAACTGAAGATCACCTCTGAAAGAATGAGCAACAAAAAATCACCCTTTACAGAAGAGGAAACAGCCTGAGAACACCCTGTTCTTCTTGGTCACAGAGATTTAGAAGGCCGTTTCCCTGTGTTAGCAATGTTCAGCAACACTCGGGACAAACCAAAAGCCCAGGACTGCCTACCTAAACACCGCCCACCCTCTTTTTTTTTCTTTTTTTGAGAAAAGGTCTTGCTCGGTCACCCAGGCTGGAGTGTAGTGGTGCAGTCATAGCTCACTGCAGTCTCGAACTCTTTGGCTTAAGTAATCCCCCTGCCTCATCCTCCTGAGTAGCTGGGACTATAGGTGCTGCCACCACACCTCGTTAATATTAATTTCTTGTAGAGACAGAGTCTTGCTATGTTGTCCAGGCCAGGATGGTCTAAAACTTTTGGCCTCAAGTGATCCTCCAGCCTGGGCCTTCTAAGATATTGGGATTACAGGTGTGCTCCACCACACCCTGGCTCACTTCTCTTTTTTGGATATGCTGTTAGAGAATGTTATATACTTTGCTCAACTCAGATAGTTTTTATCTTTCTGAGGCTGGTTTCATGGAAAAAACGTTGGGGGGAGGCAGGCAGGTGGAACATTTTTTAAACTAACAGTTGACCTAGTGTTTCCCAGGTCTATTTGGGGGCAGAGGTTAAATTACCTAGTGTTTCATAGTTTTAAAAAAAATCTCAAGTTGAAGATGGAATCACTGTCCACAATTTTAATAACATTTACTTAAGCCTATAATCTCTATAAAAGAATAAAATATAAGCTCTAGAAGAACAGGAAAAAAATTAGGTCTAATCCACTGAAGGGAGACAGGAAAATACTGTTCTTGGCCTGAAAGCCCCAACTATTCTTGTTTGAATGCAAGGTGAGTTTCCACCAACATCTTTCCTGAACTGCTCTTGGGCACATCTGTAACAAACCATACCAACAACTCTACCCCCTGCTGTGCCCACCTGCCAGCCCTCCAGGGTTTCCCTGTCTGGGTGATGTGCCCTCTGGCCACTCAACGTCAGGATGCTCTCCCTGACCCTGCACAGGCCTCTCCTTGTCTCCCCTCCCTTCTGGCAACCAGGCAGCCTCCTAGTAGGCTGGGCACAGGTATTTTCAGAATGAGGCAGGGGCTTCGAACTGCATGGTGAATAGAAGCTAACTTTTCCCCATGGTCTTAGAAAATACCCTCCTTTGCCATTGGTGGCACCAGGTAGTCCTGGACTCTCTACCTGTGCCCAGCCCTCTGACTCTAGCTTGTCTTCTCTCTCAAAGGCAGAATCAATTTCTCAAGAAAAAAAAAATCTACCCTCCCCATAGTAATTTTAAGTGGGTCCTTCTACCCTCAATGTGTATACCTTCCCTCTCTTCCATAATTAACAGTGACTCACTGTATATTCATATAAAGCATTTATTTGTCTTTCTAGAATTATACTTCCTGAGGGCAGAAACAAACTGCTTTGGGATACCAGGGAACCAGTTGAGACCAGTCGCTTGATGCAATATTGCGGTAGGCACCAAATATCTGTTGGATAAATTACACAAAAAACTGGCTTCTACATCCCCATTTGACATCTTTTGAATGTGAATTCTTTGAATAAACTGTATAACATACTGGAATAAAAAAAATTTTTGCATATATTTTCCTTTCTGCAAGTCACTGGATTTAAATCTTGTTTAATGTTACTACATGTGACACTAATGTTACTCAATCTTTGAGATCAGTTTCCCATGCAATGAAACATAAAGGCAATTGTGTGCAATGGCACAGGACCATAATTTACCAAATTCTTTGCCAGTCAACAAGACAGGTAGGTCACTTAGATCAGAATCATTACTTCCATTAATAGCAACAGAAACATGAATCTTGGGATGAGAGAGTCTCCAATCTAGTAAAAGTGAATACTGTAGCTCGAATACATAAGCATGCAGTCCTACCCAAGTCTCCACAAATTTCTATAATCCCAAGACACTTCCAACTGCTTTGCAAAGGTCCTTTCCAACTTTTTGTTACAACACATTGACTAGTCACTCTGCTGTGCAACACAGCTCACGCCTTCTGTTAGTCTGCAGCGGTGTGTTCTTGGACCTAAAGCTCCCACCAACCTCCCTTCCCCTAGGAAGGTCCTTTCAACTCTCTGATCCTGCTGTCCTGCTCACAGGCTGTAAGGAAACGGTCTACTGGAAAACAGGCAGGGGCAAAAGGAAGCTCAACCCAGGACCGAGCTGAGGCCTGCAGACTCTGCCTGCACAGGCCGGCGGCAGCTCCTATATCCTAACCACCCTCCCTGCCTTGCACATTTATAATTAGACATACCCTTTATAGAAGCCATTCTGAGTGGGTTCTCACACTCAAACATATCTCATGAAGATGCCACATTTAGACAATTTACTTATTACAGGGCAGTTAGGAATTTCAAAAGGCCCCAAAGCAGCAGTGTAACCAAGCATGGTCCCCATAAGACCGCCCCCAACTCCGGGATTGCCACACACAGTGCCCAGTCACGAGGGTCGGAGCAACTGAGCTGACATGAGAGACCACCTGACAGCTGCCCGGAACACTTCCCCATGAAAATACTGTCCAACACAGGAGTGATACTCAGAAAATGTTTAATGATGAGTGAACAGATGAGAAAAAGACAGGGAGAGGAAGGCTGATGTTACAAATATAAACTTTTGTCAGCACTTTCAAAATAATAGCAAATACACTTAAATACATACAAAGTTTATTAAAAATAGGTTGCAATTGAAATACAGTAGAAATGGAAAAAGTACAGCAGTTTTGATGATTTTCCATAGTAATGTAGTTATGAAAAGCGCTTTTACATATATTCACATTTGTCCTAACTGTTCAAAGATGGCCAATTCCACTTGTTTATGGGTTTTACAACCACACACACAAGTATCCCTGTATGCAGATATTTACATGTATTTGTATGTACTTATGTGTATTTGTTTTTCTATATATTAACAGAAAATTAATTCATTTGCATCTCTTTTCTTCAGGGAAAGCGAGGATTTTGTCACCTTAATGCCGCCAGTGCTTCTCAAGACACCGGGGAGAAGCCTGTCCCCAGCACTGCTGGAGCAGGCCAGTCCTTTGTCACGGCCCTGCGCGTTACTCTCTGATACAGGCCAGTGGTCAAAGCACACTTCCAAATAATAACCCTGATAGACATAAAAAAATATTTACACTTGTATTTTTAATGATTTATCATACAACTCTTAATAAAAGTGATTTCTAAAGTAGCAAAAGGCTCTATTCTTTTCTTTGAAAGTGTGCATATTTTCCTAACATACATATCTGTAAGAGAACAAAAAACTCCTGGATCCCACCTTAGGGCTGTGTCAAATAGAAAATCTTCTTATAATCACAGGTAATTTATCATCTTCACATCACACAATGTAAGACAAATGGAGGCCCATCTCCCCAACATCAACCAGAGGTCCACAGCTGAAGAAATGACAGTGGTAAGAATTCAGCAAATTAAAATTAAATAACTCTACTATGCTGTAAAAAAAATAGCCCGAACTGCCATGAATTACTCTTTATAATACTTAAATTACAGATGTTGTACGGAACTGAATCTCTCTCTTTCCCTGATAGCGTTATCAGTGCAGATTTCCTTCCAATTTCAAGTCTGAGGGACAGGTGTGCTCGAGTGTCCCCTACCAATCTCCTGCCCTCAGATATTTTTACTCCCAGTCACACCAGCAATGCTCAGCCAGAGACATCCTCTTTCAGAGAGCCCTTGGAGTATCTAAAATATTAGTTAACTTTCTAACACAGCTATCATGTTTAAATTCACCAATGACTTATTAAGTCTAACAATAATCTGGTATTTATAAAAATAAAATCCCCTAAGCTTAAATCCTTAAAATTTTCTTCATTCAGATTTTTAAAAATCAGATTATGTAGAACTGATCGGGAGGGCTCGGACTTGTGCAAAGCGAGATGGCAAATCTTAGGCGTGGCCACCCTGCCCACACAGACTAGAAGGGCCTCCATGGACAGTGCTCTCTCCTGCACAGCACGTGTGGTTGTTGCCAAGTAGTGCAAACAATAGAGTAGGTCAAGCTATTCTGCTTGATAACTAAGTTTTTGAAAAAGAACAGAAATCGAGCTTCTTTGTCTGTGCTCCTAGGATGGTCATGGGGGGAAAGAGAGAGAGAGGACACAGTCCATTACCCACCTCCACCCTTCCCTCTGTCCCCTTTGAACTCAAGACTCCTAAAAAAAGAGTTATTTCCACGTGAGTCAGATAACTAAGAAATGAAACAGTGTTTGAGAAGTACATAAAGGACAACTGCTTGGTAAAGTAAAATAAAATTTCTTGAATTTGAAGCATCTTTTAAATTCCATGGAGCTTAGAAACAGAAATTATAAATCACTTAGAAGTAGAATTTTCCTTTTTCCTCTTCAAACTCAAACCTAAAATCCATAACTGAGAGAATTTTGGGGGAAACACACGGTGCCCTGCTCCTATTTTTCATTTTGTGTTCAGTTCGTTTTCCAGTTCTGTCAATTTACGAGATGCTTTCACTTTATTGGACACATCTTGACCTTGTGAAAAAAGACGCTGACGTTCTTTGAACGTCAAGTTTTCAGGGGCTCCAGAACTTCCAGATAAATCTGTGTCTTGGCTGCATAAGAGAGAAATACAAATGATTACTGGTCAAAATAGAAGTAACTAACAATTAGGTAAGTCTGCATAATGGGCGTTAATTGAAATTTTTACAGACTCATTCTTTGTTCAATTTTGCTATTACTTTTCCTTGAACTAAAATTATAGGGGCTGTATTTAAAGCCATATAGGAAAAAAGGGGCAAAATGTTTTGCTTATTAAAATGTTAACTATCCCCAATCATATACAACTTTCAAAAAGCAAACAAATTAAACAAGCAAGTAATTCTTATAGTTAAACAAGTTTAACTGTGTGGCGTAGAGTTTCAAAATACAATTTAATGAATCTTATATGTACCTGATAGGCATGTAACTTATATAGAATGGTACTGAAGATTTTTCTGATTAGTTCAACTTTTAATATTTTAAGAATGGCTGGGCCACAGCATTTCTAACCAAGGACATTCAATTAAGACAAGAAGTCTATTTCTCGCGCACCCTCAGAGTTGGCCTTCTGGACACTGTCCTCGAATTCCCAACCTTCTCTGGTGGGACAGGACAGCATGGCCGACTGCTTCCAAATTTCTAACAAGTAAGCTTAGTGCCCACATCACTGTCTGAATCAGAACTACATTACAACATAAAACTTAAAAAGCTTGTAGGTTGACATGATTTTGTACAACGGGAAACATCTGACCTGGTAAAGAAGTCTTTGAAGTACCAATCCAGCTGTACACAGTTTAAAAATGCTTAGAGCAGTGGAAGAGGTCACTAGTCAGAGAGGAAGCTGCCTCACCACAGTGTCCGTACCTTTTAGAGCGCTTCTCTCGTGGGTCCCAGGAAGCCTCGTGGGCACCAGTAGTTCCAGTAGATCCCACATAAGAGTTTGGTCCTTTTCCATAAAAGAAGAAATGAAAGTTAAAGAACTTGCATTAGTTCCAAAACTCAACTCAAGATAAAGATGTAGTGAACATAGAAAAATAAGGTATCTATAATTACTGAATAAATAAAGCAAAAGGCTATTCATGTTACGTGAGATTCATCAATTTTAAATTTATAACCACTAGTGGCCCAAGTAATCGAAGCACTCCCCTCACAAGGTGCTAAATAATGGACCTCATGCCCTTTACTGCCAGAGAGGAGAGCTGTAACGAGTCATCCATAAAGCTTGAATCAGATAAAATACATGATCATGTACTGAAAAGACAAGTCCATCGAAGATTTATGAATGGGGTGATCAGACACAACTTTTCAGACACATTCCTATTTTTCTTACAAAATCACTGGGAGTGGCTCATAGCCTGTGGCTCAGCGGGCTAAGGCGCCAGCCACGTACACCTGAGCTGGCGGGTTCGAATCCAGCCTGGGCCCGCCAAACAACAATGACGGCTGCAACCAAAAAATGGCCAGGCGTTGTGGCGGGCGCCTGTAGTCCCAGCT
>CAUYON010132398.1:0-25190 GCA_963573935.1 Arctocebus calabarensis
TGGGGGGAGATGGGACAAAGGGTGAGATCACATGTGTGGTACATATTCGAAGGGTCAGGAGAAAACTTCTAAATATGGATCGAAAATGTTTTCATATAGTAAACAAGAAAATCTCATGAAAAATAAAATAAAATAAAATAAAAATTTGTATTTCCCTTAAAAAAAAAATAAAAAGTCCTGAAATGCCTGTGTGTGTAAACATTTCACTTGGATGTGAGACAACCATATTGAAAATGCATTGTTGTTGCCAAAAGAAAAAAAAAATAAATAAAAGTAACTTGTTGACATCTAAGATTTTTAGTGTGGTTGAATTGTGAGTAGAATGTGTCTCATTCCCATTTCTGAAGAAGTGCATTAAATTTATGTTACAGAGGAGAAGTAAAAAAAGTCATCAATCACCCCAATAAAATATGCATGCCAAGACAGCATATGCCAGGTACCATTTTATCATATCTTTTCTACAGTTTTTTTGTCAAAGGAAATGATTTATCAGCTTGTGCTAAATTGCCAATTCTCAGATAATGTATACCTCTGACTCAGAACATTTGAGAGGATTTATCTCCTGGCTACAGAATACTACATACCAACGCATTGTTTTTCCTTCTGTGTCTTTGCTTGCAGAGATATTCCATACACACAACTAATGATTCTCTTATTCCATGGTTACCTGGAAAGCTCTTAACTTGACCTTATCTGACCAAGGACAACACTTCATGTTTGTCAGTGATCTGGGCAGTCCCAGAACATTTTACTCAGGCCAGCTGCTTTTCTCTCAAAGATTTTGGGAATCAGAACTTGAATTTGGACTAGTTTCAGTTATCTAGAACCAGTCATTTATAGATTTCTACAAAATTTTATAATTCATTTTAGCTTTTGACCCAACCCGACATATTATCATCTCTTCATTTTTATTTGTTATTGAAATAATTATACATGTATGCTAATACATGAAAATAATTTTAAAGTACATATAATGAAAATATAAACTTTAACCTATCCAGGAAACTCAATTTAATGAGGTAACATTTTTGTGTATATTTCCAGAAAGTTTATGTGCATATATGAATAGGGGTAGTGTTATTTTTCTTCTATCAAATGGTTTACCATTATTTTATTTTAAATAGGCAATAAAATTTAGTTTGTATTGGTGTACAGTTTGATAAATCTTAGCAGGCATATAATTTAGTGTTAACATCACCACAGCTAAGAAAAAGAATAATTTATCCATCCCGACTAATTGCCTCATGCTTTCCTTTTAGGATGATGCCTTCTCTCCATCCTGAATTTGGGGTAAACACCATCCTGCTCATTGCTAAAGTTTTGTCTTCTCAAGAATGTCATCTAAGGGGAGTTAGCCAGAAGGTACCCTTTGATGGTCTTCTTTTACTGAACATAATGCCGTTGAGATTTATTCAAGTAGTTGCATGTGTCAACAATTTACTCTCTTTTTTTTCCACCTGACTTATCTCATTATATTTCATTTTATTTTTAATTTAATCTTTAAATTTCAAAATATTAAGGGGGTACAAATGGTTTTGTTATATGATGTCTTGTTGGGACTTTCAGTGTTCCCATCACCAGAATAATGGTTATTATGCCCGGTAGGTAAATTATTACCCCTCCTACCTTCACATCTTCTTGTTTTCCAACATCCTTTACATCTCTCTATGCCCTTAGGTGCCCATACATTAGCTCCCAACATGTAGTGTTTTCAAATGGAGCATGGAATTATTTTTCTGTATCTGTGAAATATGATGGGGATTGTATTGAATCTGCAAATTGCTTTACAGATCCTACTATGAACATGGAATATTTTTCCACTTGTTTGTAACCTCTGCAATTTCTTTTCTGAGTGGTATAGTTCTTGCAGAAATCTTTCACCTTCTTGGTTAAGTATATTCCTTAACTTCAGCATTTTAATTTTTTGAAGCTTCGGTGACTATTATTGAGTCCTTGAATGTCTCTCAGCTTGACTATTGTTAGAATATAGAAATATTACTGATTTGCATTACTGATTTTGTAACGTGAGATGTTGCTTCAGGAGTCTTTGCGTATCAACTCCAGGATACATTTTGAGGTGGAGTTTTTAGGGGTTTCTAGATACAAAAACAGTATCCGTGAACAAAGATAATTAACATCTTCTTTCTCAACTTGGATATATTTTGTTTTCTCTCTCTTGCCTGATTTTTCTGGCTACGACTCCCAGGATTATGTTGAATAGAACTGGTGACATCCTACACATAGCTATGTGATGTAGTTCTGGGCAATGGCATGTGTCAAATTTTAGGAATTTCTTAGTGGATATCAGGCACTGTTGGCTGATTTCCCTCAATTCTTTCATTATATAGCTTGTACTATGAATATGCTTTCAGGAACTCCATCTTATATGGTGAGAATGAATGTCACTCCTTTATAATAGTGGAACAGAAAACAAGAGGAACAAAGGCATACTGCAGGCTTAGGTTGTCCAACTAGAGAGAGAGAGAGAGAGAGAGAGAGAGAGAGGCTTTTATTTTTTAGGCACTATTGTTTTAAATTCTCTGTTATCCACATGAAACTAATTGAATTACAGTGTTGTACTATCTTTTTGTAGACTATGTTTTCAGTAAATTGATGTCATGGTGATAGGCATCACTGTCATTAAGAACTTTATTAATAATTTATATTGGTAATTTGTATTGGGTATCTGCAGAGATCTCTTTCTATTCCTCACCTACATATTTATGAATGGTGGTATTATGTCTTTCCCATAACAGTTTGCTGTTGTTCATAGATCATTTAAACTATCTGCTTCATGTTCTCCAATTCAGTATGCTCTCCTTTATCTCCTCCCAGCTCTATCTGGGAGTTCCTATTTCCTTGTGCCCTCTCCATCACTGAATATTGTCATTTGGAGCTTATTTCACATTCTACATTAGTTTGACCATGATTTATTAGATTTCTCACTCATAACAGAGATTAGGAAATGTTTACTCAGAGTAAGTTCTTTGACTTTGAAGCCAGTTAGATGACTTTGTCTGGCTGGGGTCTCCAAATGAACTGTGATAAATCAAGGGCAGATCTCAGGAGTGATTGTATTCACCATGTTGTAAAGACCTAGAAGAGCAGTTTTGGATGAGCTGCTTTATATTGCAGTAAAACATGTGCAATTTGTGACCTATGAATATTTTAGTTTCTTCATAGGGCAATTATGTTCAACTCAAGCCTTCATTCCGTATAACTTTTAAAGTTTTACAAGTAGTAAAGTCTGCAGGCTAGGAAATAGAATTACAGCACATCTATTGAGGGTAACACATAGCTAAACTTATAAATCCCTCATAATCTTACCTTCTGTGGTTAAGTGACTCAGAACACCAATAACATTAGCCAGTCCTAGGGAAAGATCCACCTTTCCAATGCACCTTCCAGGTATTATAAATCCATTACATTGTAGATATGACTATAACTCTGACAGAAATTAAAAGGTATCATCATAAACAGTGATGCAAATTCTAGTTAAAAAGATAATTTCACATTTTTCTTTTATTTGAACACTGAAAAATGCAAGATAGCAGATTAGTTAGTGTATTTAAATATTATTAACCACACTTTTACATTTTTCCCTCAAAGAGTCAGTGTTCATTTCCCATTGTTGCTGTAACAGATTCCCCCAAACTGGGTAGCTTTAAAACAGAAAAATTCATTTTCTATAGTTTTGCATGATGAAATCTAAGATCAAGGAGTAAGCAGGATTTGTTATGGAAAGGCCTGCAATCCTTGGCGTTCCTCGGTCTATAAGAGTATCACTTTAAACTCAATCTCCATTTTTACATGATTTTCTCTTTTTTGTGTCTCAGTATCTCAAGTTTCCCTCTGTTCTTCTTTTACAAAGGTATCTGCATCAGGATTATGTCATCTTGAGATCCTTAGCTTACTAATATCTGCAAAGATAGTTTTTCAAACAAAATTCATATTCATAAATTTGGGGTATTAGGACATGGTCATATCTTTTTTTGAGGGTTCACTATTCAACCCTCAACTATGTACATTATATATTCAGGTAAATGGGATTCATCTTCACATTCCAAAGCTAGGAGGTGCCCTCGGACATGTACAGAAAAACTCTCATACAAGCAAGAGGATGGGGTGTAAGCTGGAGCACTCGTAGCAGGGAGGAGACAGTCTCTGAACACAGATCTTACATGGTACACTGGCTATCAACCATGTGTGCACCTCCTCAGAAAACTGCCATTTATGTTGCATGATGTGAATATAGGAATTTTATTTCACACCAAGAAATTGCTTTACACAAAATCATTTTCACTCTAGGATTTCAATGTAACATAATACTTTCAAAAATAGCTGTTGATTAAAAGCAGGTAAGGGTACACTTGGGCAAAATAAGCATGCAAGGTCTGAATGATCTACCATCTAAAGTGTTAATGGATTTTGTTGAAAAAATTACTGAACCACTGCTGACGGTTATTTATGAAAATTTACTGAGAACTGAAAAATGACAGTATGAATGCCAACATTGTATCAATTTTCCAGGATACAAAGAACCACTATCATGGTAATTATGGTTCAGTGAATGTAACTTAAATCCTTCAGTAATGGGACAACTATTAAAAGGAAGAAACTGTAAAAGCTCTCAAAGGTAACAAAATCACGAACAATGAATAGAATCGGTTTATAAAGAAAAAAGTCATGACAGATGGAATTTAATAGCTTTTTGATAGGATTACTAAATTAATAGACTATGGAAAGGAAATGATTGTAATATGTTTTTATTTTATTATATGTTATAGTCTCTAGTGAAATTTACATCAATTCAAATTTTCTGGAAAATGAACAGTGCCTTGTGGTTTGAAAATGACTTAAGGTCTCAAACAGTAAAAAATAAACAGGAAAGTATCTAGTTTGGAGATGAGTAGGCTATTCGGATCCATTTAAATTTAAAGTAAAGCTGAATTTTAATAACTCATTTGAGGTCTCAAAGAGACAATTTTGTTGCTAGAAACTTTATCAGTTTAGAAGAATGAAAATCAGAACACAGTAATGCATTCCAATGAGACCCATATATGATGGCTATTTTTCCCCTTACTTTTTTTTTTTTTAAGAAAAAGTAGAAAGGTGATAAAATTTGAAGGTGAAGTGATCTAGTAGCTAAAATTCAGAGAAAGCCTGTAATCCTAGCACCCTGGGAGGCTGAAGAAGATGGGTTGCTTGAGCTCAGAAGTTTGAGACCAGCCTGAGCAAGAGCAAGACCCCATCTTTAAAAATAGACGGACGCTATGGCAGGTGCCTATAGTTCCAGCTATGGGGGAGGCTGAGGCAAGAGGATGTCTTGAGCCCAGGAGTTTGAGGTTGCTGTGAGCTATGATGTTACAACACTCTACTGAGGGTGACAAAATGAGACTCTGTCTCAAAAACAAATTAATTAAGGTAAATTAAATTAAATAATTTTGACCTGAGCTTTGATACAGATGTTGATGCTATATTTTATTCTAAGAGGCTTTCTGATTTTTTTTCCCTACTTTTTAAAGATTTTTTTTTTTTACAAAAATACTTCTCTTGTTTTACAGCAACCTAAAATCATTTTTTAAACCATGTTTTGCTATATGGTTAATGAAGGAAGAAAACAAGTTCCCATGTGTACATTCTCCCCATGTCTCTATGTCTGCGTGGGTTTTCTCTGAGTACTCTGGTTTTCCTCCCAAGTCCCACAAGCCTGCGCATTAGGTGAACTGGTCTCCATGACCCCAGTCTGAGTGTGTGAGAATGTGTTCTGCAATGGAATGACATCCTGTCTGGGGTTTTCACTTGTGCCCCGATTTTCTGGGATGGGCTCTGGCCATCCACAATTCTGAACTGGAATAAAGTGAGTGGAGAAAGGAGTGAATACAGATGGCTGTAACATAAAAATTTGCAAAGTAAATGATACACAGACAGATGCATTGTACCTGCAAATGATGTGATATGAAAGCGCTCAGTGAGCCTACCAGCTGTATTTGTTACTGTGTGTTTTTGAAAACATGTCATTAGGAGGTGTACCTCAGAATTTTTGCTTTGAAACATCATTCTTTGCTTTAACTCTGGTCTGTTATGACCACTGTCACTCACCAATTTGACAAAAATTGGGTGAATTATTATCTTAATTGTTTTTACTAACCTTTTTCAAATGTATACGTATCTCATGTTTATTTCAACGTTTCAAATTACAAATGTTTTGGGTCTGTATTTAAAAGATTGTTGGTGTTTTTGTGATCAGAAATGTCCCATGGAAGTTAAACTCTTGCTAATATTAATTAGCCTATGGTAAAACTGGTTCAGGTATATGTTGCTTCACTTAAAGTCACAGTTTCCAGAATTATTGATGATGTTAAATGAGAACTTACTGTATTTGATCCTCAAGAGAGGTTGCTTTGACAATATTTGATCCAAAAGAGAGAAAAGACTTTTTTTCCTGTTAAATATACAAATATATTAGTGAATTATTGTTTTTGTGTGGTTTTCTTAAACTGTATATTTAATATAAAAATACAATTGTAATATCAAATATTGTCATTATATTAATATTGCTACTATAGCTATATTTTATGTTTTTAAAAAACGTATTCAAATTAACACGAATGTACAAATGATTAGGGTACATTGTTTGTGTTTGTTAGTAAAGTTCAGGTGATATTTGGGCCCCTCACCTGGGCGTCTGCTGTACACCAACACCCTTTGCTTGTGCCCACTGGGTAAGAGCTTACCAACCTCCTTTTTCTTCCCCCCTCCTCCCACTTGAAATTATATTTTTTCTCATGTGGACCTGTAGTTGTTTATTTGTCTCATATTAGTATTGAGTATAATAGACACTTGCTTTTCCATTTTTGTGTTACTTTACTAAGAAGAATGTTCTTTAACTCCATGCTGGTTAACACAAAAGCTGTAAAGTCTCCACCTTTTTATGGCTGAATAATATTCTTTGGTATATAGGGAAGAGGTTTTTAAGTTGGGAAGTATTGGTGGGAGTTAGAGGTTTGAGTGGTAAAGAAGGTAAAGTATAATCATAGACCTAAAGAATTGCAATTGACAAAGAATTGTGCCAAAAGCATTGCATAAAAGATAGTGTAGCATTAGCATGATATTCACCAAGTACTTGAAAAGAGATAAAATTATAGGATACGTTAAGTAAAAAAGGAAAAACATAAAATTTTATATATAATAGATGCTCAACTATAGAAAATATGAAAGAGGTATGTTAAAATTATAACAATTATTATTTTTTGCATGTTAGGATTATAAGCAATCTTTATATTTTTCATAATGACTTTTCCAAATTTTCTACAATGAAAAGGCAATTCAGCATTAATTGACCTTTTGCAAAAATAAAACTTTTATACATACCACTAAAGTTTTCCTGGGACAGAACATGAAATTGGGGGATTTAACAATGAGTACTTTCTAAATAGTTATCATTTGTTAAAAATGTGGCAGGGCTTTGTATACCTTATTTCCTAAATCCTTAAGACAACCATTTGAGACAAATGTCAATTTAATGGTCCCTTTCCAACTAGGTTTTGGGTTGTGGATAACATATTGCTCAAAAGATGCTAAATGAATAAATCAGGCAGTTTAGAAAAGAGGAAAATGATTAAAAAATCTTCAGGTACTGATTTATGATATGAAACAGCCTTCTATCAGGCATAAATGTGGTCAAGAAGAGATAAAGTAAGAACATAAAACGACACAATTATTTAAAGTGTGCTTTCTTAAAATAATGTTCTAAAAAAGAACCTAATCTGATCATGCTTATAAATCTAATTTTCAGTTTCAGGCAATATAAGGGATAGAGAAACAGGGGGAAGGAAATAAATCAGAGGGATCCAGAAAATATAAAACTCTAGAGTACAAAGATATAATTTAATATTTGCTGTAAATAAAAAAAAAAAAGGAAAACTGAGAGGCTGAGCATCTGGAAGGCAGAGGCAGGTGGATTGCTTGAACTCAGGAGTTTGAGACTAGCTTAAGCAAAAGTGAGACCCCAACTCTACTAAAAATAGAAAAACTAGGCAGGCGTTGTGGTGGGTTGTAGCCTATGGGTACAGTCCCAGGTCCCAGCTACTTGGGAGGCTGAAGCAGGAGGATTGCTTTAGCCCAGGAGTTTGAGGTTGCTGTGAGCTATGATACCAGGGCAGTCTACCCAGGGCAACAAAGTGAGACTCTGTTTTTAAAAAATAAAAATAAAAAAAGGAAGGAAGGAAGGAAAGGAGGAGGAGGGAAAGAAGGAAGAAAGGAAAGAAAGAGAGAGAGAAAAGAAGAGGAATTTATAGATTAAAAGACAAGAGAGAAAATACTAATTGCTGGTGAGAATGTAAAGTAAAGCAACAGGAATTTAATCAATTTCTTCTTTCCTTCCTTCCTTCTTCCTTCCCTCCCTTCTTTTCTCCCTTTCTCCCTCCTTCCCTCTCTTCCCTCCCTTCCTTCCTTCCTCTGTCTTCCTTCCTTCCTTTCTTTTCTCTTTTTTTCTTCCCATAAGTTGACAAATAAAAATTACATACACACTTATGGCATACAACAGGATGTTTTGAAATGTACAGCGAGTGTCAAAAATGTACACACATTTTAAGAAAGAAAAACTTAATTAAAATTATAATGCCCAAATCATGTTTGACTCCTGCAATTAGAAGAGGTGCTCAAATGTAACTTATATTCATCATTTTTTATTGTTATACATTAAGAGTTACAATGTTAATAGTTTTCCTTTTTCTTCTAAAAGTGTATCATTTTGTTGGCACCCTCTATATATCCCACATAGAATGGCCAGGTCAAGCTAATTAACATAGACATTACCACAAATATTTATTTTTTGTGGTGAGAACACAACTTCTCAGCAAATTTTAAGAACACAATACATTATTATTAGTATTAGTTCTTTCAAGTTGTACAATAGATCTCAAACATTTTCTTGATACCTAAAATAAGTTTTATCCTTTGAAGAGGATCGCACCATTCCAACCCCCAGTTTCTGGATATCACCATTCTGTTTTCTACTTTGAGATAAGTGAGATCATATAGTTTGTGTCTTTCTGTGCTTGGCTTAGTTCATTAAACACAAATTCTGGAATTCACAATGTTACATCCACTTTGAAAGATGGTTTGTCACCTTCTTAGAAAGCAAAGCAAAGTCTTAGCATATAATGCATGATTGTGCTCTTAGGTAATTAGCCAACTAATCTAAAACTGTATGTGCACACATAAACCTCTATGCAATATTTACAATAGTTTTATTCATAGCAGTCCAAATCTGAAAGCAACCAAGATTTCCCTAAGTAAGTGAATGCGTTAAAAAAACCTGTGGTATATCCATGCAATCGAGTATTGTTCATTTATAAAAATAAACAAGCTATTAGTCATGAAATGTCATGGACAAATCATAGATGCATATTTTCTAAGTGAAGTAAATAGCCTGGGAACATTGAACATTGTATGATTCTAATTTTATAACATTTAGAAAAGACAAAACTATGAAGACATTGAAAAGATTAGGGTTGTGAAGAATTTGGGGGAAAGAAAGAGAGGTTAATAGGTGACACACAGGGTATTTTTAGAGTGGTTAAACTATTTTGAATATTCTAATTGTAGATATATGACAATATGCATTTGATAAAACCCATTGAACATTATAGCACAAAAAGTGAAAGTTAATGTATGCAAATTTAAAAAGAAACTGAGAAAGTCAGACAAAATACATAATAAAATGCAGAATTTGACCAAACCCCCTCACTATATCATAAATGTATGAAACAACTGCCTAAAGGGATTGAGGGAGAAGATGCTGACCTAAGTAGTTTTAGAACTGAGCAGAGGCTATAAAAACTACTAGAGGTGATAAATTTCTGTCCCGTAGAGATACAGATGAACAAATCTGATGCTACTCTACGTGTACACTGGAATTGAACAACTAAATGATGGCACATGGCTGGATCCAGGTTGCTCACTTTGTAGTGAAAGTTTATAGATGAGAAAGGAAGGTGCCTAGGATAGTTCATGTGTTGATGAATTAGAGATGTCAGTATCAATGTTTGTTTGGCTTAATATAGACATAGGTGGTAACATATAAATATGCTTAAAACATATTAATATACAATTTCTAACACACACATAGACTCTGTCAGCTAAGAAAGCCTAAAAGAAATGACATCCCAATAGCTGGGATATCAATCTCCAATAGAGGAAGTCAGCTTGGAGAAATAGCTGATTCTAGGACTGTGGCAGAAAATATAATGCAAGAAAGTAAAGTAATGTTCCAAAACAAAATAAAACACTTTGATGATAGTATGGCAAAGGCACACAGATGCCTTCAGAAAGAGCTCCCATGGGCTACAGTTGAATAGCAAAATGAAGTAGTATTTGATTATAAACTCAGAGTATATTAGATTATAATATAAAGTATAAAAAGAATATAAATATGTACTGATATAAGCAAATAATTGAATGAATAATGATATAAGCAAATAATTGAATGAATAAGAGGAAAAGTGACAAATCATCCATGCAAAATAATTTCAACTTAATGTAGATATTCTGCCCTCAAGAAGGTGGAGCATAATTACTCACTCCTTAATTTCATGTCTAGGGATTTCCAAAGAGCACAGTGTAGAAAAAGGCAGATACATGTCATTATAAATTTTTCCAAAGAGTAACTTCAGAATGGAAAAAGCTGACAAACACAACCTCAGCAAAGTGATGTAAGTCAACATTAACAGTGAAAAGCCATGTAAATAATATGCACCTTTGATGTGATGTGATAAAAATGGAACTCTTATCGCTTATCTCTACGATCTTCTCCGAAATATCCATACCTTACTCTAATTATGAGAATATTTCAGACACTTCTCAGTAGAGTGACATTCTACAAAATACCTAACTAGCACTCTTCAAAACTGCCAAGGTCATCAATAACAAAGAACATCTATAAAACTGTCACAGATAAGAGTAACTACAGCAATATGATGACTACATATAATGGGGTATTTTAGATAGGACCTTAAGATAGAAAAAGACACTAGGAAACTGAATAAATACAAACTCTAGCTAATAATGATATATGCATATTGGTTCACTAATTATAACAAATATATCATAGTTATGTAAAATGTTAATGTTGAAGGAAATTGGGTTTAAAATATATGATAAATTTTATACCATTTTTCCAACTTCTTGTACATCTGGCCTTTAAAAAATAGAGGTTACTTTTAATAAGTTCTAAAAAAGATAGTAAAATGTATCTAAATTAAATTCATGGTACCACTTTGGATTGAGAGTTAAAGAAACCAGCTGTCCAAAAAAATAGCTATTTCAGTAGTGTTTGAATATTTGACGGTAATACATAATTGTTTTATATTGTTTTATGTTTGATATTATTATGATTTTTTTAGTGCAAATAAGTTTTTTGTGTGTGTGTGTTTTAGAAATTCATACCGAAGCATTCCCAGAAGAAATGATGTGATGTGTAGGGTTTGCTTTAAAATAATAATAATACAGATCAGGCCCTGATGTCTCCATTTCTAGAAGCTCTCCAGGTAATTCTAATGTGCAACCAAGCTTGAGAACTACTGTAGACATCTTTTTAAAATTCTACCCATGGAAACTACTGGAAATGTTTCCTTCTAGTTTCTAGTTTAGGACATTTCCCATGCTTTTTCTCTACCTTCTCTTACCTCACTCTACAAAAGCTAGGAAATATTTTATTTTTACTGGAGCAATTTTTTTCCCCACTTAGTTTTTAGGAATTTGTCTTTTATGAAATCGCTGTTGGAATGTGTTCCTCTCTGAAGGCTGCCAAAGGTGTGTGTAGGTGAAGTTTATCTTCTCAATGACCAAAGAATCTTATAAAAATCTTCTTTAAAATTTCTTTATGTTACTAAGATAACTAACTTCCTGGGTTTAAATATTTGTGTGAATGAATTCTGAGTGTGTCTCAAATAGGTCACCATAAAAAGTAGTTTCTAGAATTAAAAGAAAAATATAAATACTTATGGATCATGTTGCTTGTTTCCTGGCAACCTGGGCTGTTTTATTCCCTTAATTCACACTTGCCTTAAATCACTGAAGGCCCTTGTGCTTTCCTTCCTAATAATTGATCACTTCTCCCAAAATTGAGAGATGACTGTGAAAGTGTTTCAGTGCTAGATCAAAAGTAGCACCAAATGTTTTATTTTGAATCATTCTGTCATCAATTTGAGACCTAAGTTTGAGGCATCACTTGTTCCCTCAAAATGAAAAAGAACAAAGTATGTATCTATTTTTTTTAATGGGCCAAGCATCTGAGGGTATTTCTGGACTGTTGCCTCCTTACAGATAAGCACACGTGAAAAATACGGTTCCATTCATACCTAGGATATCACATATGCATGTATTTTCAGCCTCAGACAATTACAGGTGAAATAAAAGAAAGTGGGAGGAAATGTTCTATTTTGTCCTTTGATAAATTGGGTCCTCAGGGAATCAAAGGCTGAGCCTACTAGTCTTAGAAGCAAAAAAAATTATGCTTACTATACAAAGGCATAAGGATGCACAAAACCTCCTTTCATGGGAGATTACAGCTTAATTTTTTGAAATTGGCCTTTGATTAGGGCAGTATTTTTCAACCTTTTTTTTTTAAATTTCAGGGCATACTTGAACCTATAGTTAAGCTTCCATGGCACACTTGAATTACGTTCACAAAAAAAAAAAAAAAAAGAAAAGAAAAAGAAAAAAAGAGTTAAAAATAGGATATACTTACCATACTTTGAAGTTATTTCAAGAATAATTAAGTTTATGATCTTTAAAAATTTTTGCAGCACACCTAAGATCATTTCACAGTACACCAAGTCTGTCTTGGCACACCAGTTGGAAATAACAGGTCTAGATCTTGTATTCCTGTTGCAGAGCTTTTGATGTGAAGGTCATGTTTTAACTAATGGGTCATTGATGATGAACTTGACTGTGAAGTTTTAGTATTTCAGAACTCCATTAGAATATTTCTCATAGGAAGCAGTGCCTATTAGTTATTATTATTAGTATTATTTTAAGACAGAGTCTCACTATATCACCCTTGGTAGAGTTACGTTTTGTCATAGCTCACAGCAACCTCAAACTCTTGGATTTAAGCAATTCTCTTGCCTCAGACATTCAAGTAGCTGGGACTACAGACACCCACCATGATGCCCAGCTATTTTTTTTGTTGTGGTTGTCATTGTTGTTTAGCAGGCCAGGGCCAGGCTCGAACTCGCCAGCTTTGGTGTATGTGGCCAGTGCCCTACTCATTGAGCGACAGGTGCCGAGCCAACCTTATTAGTTATTACAACACAAAATATGTACCTTATTTGAGGATAGGTTTTTAAACTCAAAGGCTTTTGTTATAAGTTTTTTGAGTGTGGAAATAGCCCTAGGTTTGTTTCCTGCTTCTAATGGACACTCCCTTGTATAATCCCCTGCCCTTGAGTATGGGCAGGACTTGTGGTTTTCTTCTAAACAAAATCAGTGGAATATGACAAAAGTGATGAGATATCATTCTTCTGGTTAGCTTATGTTATATGGCAAAGATGATGGGATATTGCTTCTGTTTTTTTATCATGTTATGTAAGATTCCATCTTAGCAGATTGGATTCTCTGTGGGCTTCATGAAGTAAGTGGCTGGTGTGGAGAAGCCTACATGGCAACAAACTCCAGAGGGCATCTAGGGACTGTGTGACCTCTGGGAGTTGAGGGTGCTCTGTAGGTGACAACAAAAGGACAGCTCAGACCCATCAGTCATGCAACCATAATGAAGCAGCCAACACCACAAATGAGCTCAGAAACGGATTCTTCCTCAGTCAAGCCCTCAGATGAGAATACATCTCATCTGAGTTGTTGACTGTAGCTCTGTGAGACCCAAAGCTGAGGGCTGAGTTAATACACATCTTGACTTCTGACTTCCAGCAACTGTGAGAAAATAGAAGTGTTTTGTTTGAAGCCACAAAATTCACAGTAATTTATTATGCAGCAATAGAAAACTAATACAAGCATAGACCTTCTAGGGACTTTTAGACTAATAAATTAGCCTAGTCATTTGCTTATCTGAACTAGATAATTAAGAAATGGCAATTTAGGTAGGCAATAACATCATAATTTTCTAACTTAACAGTGAAGTATAATAAAAGAAAGAACTTTCCCTTATTTTTGCCAGAAATCAAAGTTTGGGGGAGGGAAAAAGTAACCCTACAACTTTTCTGTTATGTTCCTAGTTTCTCTCACTATAACACACTGACATTATGCTATTCTTTTTTTTGCTATTTGTTCTCATAAATTTTCATCACAGAGAAGAGAGAACAATCTTCATTGTACATCAATGAAAGTATTGTTTCCCATTCTGCACTTCCTGAGGATCACTTTTGAAAAGTAACAAAGGATTTTATTACAGACACTGGGCTTCTGGGGATTGATAATTTATTCACCTTGTTATTCACTGTGCAGTTGTTAGAGCTCAAAGCAGGTGCCTCAATCTTTAAAGTGGGACAATGATATAATATAATTCCAATCAGTGCTAGAGGTAGGATGCATCCCACACAATGCAGAATTTAATTAAGCACATTGGTTGGTAAAGAAGAAGTCCTGCATTATTTCATACAGATTGCCCAGTTGTTAGAAAGACATTTATCTCTCCATTGCTTTCTGAGTCCAATCTTATTTTTCTGTTCTTCTGACATTTGGAAAAATGTAATTTAATTAAGTGTTCTTTATATATTTCCTATTATACTAAAAATTTCTACAGTCATCTGAGAAGTAACTATAGAAAAATTAACAAAACTGAGAGTCAGTTGATACCAAGATGGAAAAAAAAATAACATTATTTTACCAAGAATGCTATTTGGATTAGCGTCTAGGTTGATTTTTACTAAGTGCATAGAAGCGCTTTTGACCTCTGGCAGGGCTGCTTATCGTTGATAGAAAATTAATATCTTGAAATTTATATGTACTTCTGGGAGCTATTACTTCTCAGTCACAGCCTCCTAGGGGTGTCCAAGCTTCTTTCTTTTCTGCTACACTTTGGAAGAATAAGACTTGGGTTGGTTGATATGATCAAGACACAAACACTAAGGAGGGCTGATGAGCAGGGGAAACAGTCCATGCATACTCTTTATGGTATCTCACACCACAGATAAATAAAACAGTTTTCAAATAATCCACACGAGGGCCAGCAGGCTGCAGGTTAGACATCCCTGGGCCCCTGGGCCCTATTGTTTAAGAAATAATAAAATAATATATTTGTAAAAATTGGCAGTGGTATACATGATTAACACACACTCAAAGTGGTCTGTTAGAGAATGAGTGTGTGAAGATTCACGGGTTGGCCATAAAGTTCATGCGCAAATTTTAAATAGCACACAAACTCTATGGCCACTCTGTATATGTGTGTATACACACACATACACACACACACACACACACACATATATATGGTGCACAAAATGTATATATATTTTAAGAAAAGAAAAAATTGTATTAAAATTGTAATAATATATATCCATGATAAAAGAACACTACAAATTATGTTGAATACCTCTTATAATTGCAGAAGTCAAACATGCATTGAGTATTACAAATTTAATACAGATTGTTCCTTTCTTAAAAGGTATATACATTTCTGAGCACCCTCTGTGTATGTATACATAAACACACACACACATACATTTGGGCGACTCAATTTTATCCCACTGTCCTATGCCTCTCTTCCTATGCCAGTATTACTGCCATATGAATTACTATAACTTTGTAGTAAGTTTTGAAGTTATAAACAGTGATTATTCCAATGTTGTTCTTTTTCAAGATTATTTTGCCTATTTGGGGCACATTGCTTTTCCAAATAAAGTTTAGGATCAACTGGTAGTGTCTTCTAAAGAAGGTAGTTGAATTTTGTTATGAGTTGCATTCAAATCTGTAGCTCAGTGTGGGCAGGTATTGCCATCTTGTCATTATTAAGTTTTCTAATCGTGCAGACGTTTATAAACATTAGCTCTTCATTACTTCCCTTCAATAATATTTGCTGTTTTTAGTGTACGAGTCTTATACTTTTCTTGCACATTATTTTACTGATAATTCTATTTGGACTAGCACTAGGCTGAGTTTTACCAAGTGCATAGAAGAACTTTTGACCCCTGGCAGGGCTGCTTTTCTTTAATAGAAAATTAATATCTTGAAATTTAAATGTACTTCTGGGAGCTATTACTTCTCAGTCACAAACTCCTCAGGACACAGGAGTTTGAGGTTGCTGTGAGCTAGATTGATGCCATAACCTGACAATCTAGCCCATTGTTATTTCTAATGCCATTGCACATGGAAGGGATTGTCTTCTTAATTTAATTTTCCAGATTCAACTACAACTCAGAGTCTACCTAACAAATACAAACAATATAACTCAATTATATCTGCCCTTATATTAATCCGAAAAAAAGTTCATTCACATGATGGATGGTTAAAAAAACTTTATTAGTTACTTTAAAACAAAAATGTGAAAGAAAACAGAAAACAAACAAAAAAACTCCACTGCATAGACAAGAGGGGCAAAATCAGAGAAGGTTACCTAAGTGATAGAAACAGAAGTTCACGTTGAACCCTTTGAAGGTGGAGAAAAGGGGCATGAGCCCAGGAATCCCACCAACTTCTATAGGATGGATGAAACAAATAAATGAATCCCTAGTGTCTTCAGAAAAAAATACTACCCTGTGGACACTTGGTTTTAGCCCACTAAGACTAACCATCAACCTCAAACTTCCAGTACTGTAAGAGAATAAATTTGTGTTGTCTTAAATCATGAAGTTTGTGGTAATTTGTAAAAGAAGCAATAGGAGCTAAAACACATCATTTATCAAATAATTTATCATTTCTTTATTGATTTAATATTCAGTATTTATCAGGGGTGTTCTAGGAATAATATTTAGTAATAAAAAACTATATGCTTTCATCTTTAATCATGTTCCCATGCTTTTTATCTCAGAGCCCTAACCATAAAACTTTTAGCCCCAAATAAAGAAAAAGTGGGTACTTGACTTCTTTAGCAAGACATTTAATTTGATAGCCTGAGGGACTACTCCAAATTTCTTTTCTTTTCTTTTCTTTTTTTTTTTTTGAGACAGAGTCTCACTATGTTGCCCTTGGTAGGGTGCTGTGGTGTCATAGCTCACAGAAACCTCAAACTCTTAGGCTTAAGCAATTCTCTTGCCTTAGCCTCCCAAGTAACTTGGACCACCCACACCCACCACAATGCCTGGCTACTTTTTTTTGTGTGTGTGTGTGTGTTGTAGTTTTTTTTTTTTCTTTTTGAAAAAAAAAAGAAAAGTTATTGTTTTTTATTTTTTCTTTTTTCTCTTTGAAATAGAGTCTCAAGCTGTGGCCCTGGGTAGAGTGCCGTGGCATCATAACTCATAGCAACTCTAACTCCTGGGCTCAAGTGATCCTCTTGCCTCAGGGTTTTCTAATTTAGTAAAGACAGGGTCTCTCGCTCTCTCTCTCTCTCTCTCTCTCTCTCTCTCTCTCTCTCTCTCTCGACAGAGTCTTACTTTGTCACCCTTGGTAAAGTGCTGTGGTGTCACAGCTCAAAGCAACCTCAAACTCCTTGGTACTTCTCATATTCAGCCTCCCAAGTAGCTGGGACTACAGGTGCCCACCACAATATTGGGCTATTTTTCATTGTTTTTGTTGTTGTTGTAGTTGTCATTGCTGTTTGGCAGGGCCAGGCTGGGTTTGAACTGCCCAGCCTTGGTGTATGTGGTCAATGCCCTACCCACCAAGCTACAGCACCGAGCCTCCAAATTTCTTTTACATATAAACAATAAAACCTGGTCTCAGATTTCAATATCCCCACTGTTAAAGAAAATCCTTTTACCTATTACTGGCCAAGTCTTATTGCTAAATTCTAGAATAATATGCCACAAAGACTTTTAAAGAAAAGCCAATCCTTTTTAACCCAGAGTGAATTAAGCCAGGCATGGTGGGCTCATTCCTGTACTTCTAGAACTCTGGAAGGCCAAGGCAAGAGAATAATTCGAGGTCAGGAATTTGAGACCAACTGGAGCAAAGCGAGACCCTGTTTCTACGAAAAATAGAAAACTTAGTTAAACATGGTGGTGGGTGCCTGAAATACCAGCAACTTGAGAAGCTGAGGCAGGAGGATAACTTGGATCCAGGAGTTTGAGGTTGCTGTAAGGTAGGTTAACAACATAACCTCACACTCTAGTCCAGGTGACAGAGTGAGCTCGTCTAAAAAACATATACATATGGAAAGGAGGAGAGAAGAAAGTAGGAGGAAAGTAGGAAGAGGGATTCTTTCCCATCCCTCTTTATCTACCTTTCTAGAATGGGTGAGTTCCCCACACTGTGGGAGAAACTTTCCTACTTAGCTCCCCACCTAATAATATAAGATCCAAGCAGAGCTAAAGGAGGAAGGGTGTTGCATAGTGAGAAAAGAAAGGAATGAATAATTTGCGCTCAGCAGCCTCCTGGAAGAAGCTTCCACATATTTGAATATGGAGTTGAGAATCAATTCAGGGGCTACAGCACCACCACTGTAGTGGGTTAGTCTAGGCCAGAGGCTGGGAAGAGAATGTGGCAAACTCTAGGAAGTCTTCTTTTACTGTTCATATTAAAAAAAAAAAAAAAACTCTATCCTACTTTAAATTGATGAATAATAATGTGATGTCTTGATGCTAGATTCAGTTGAGGAAAGAATGCTTTCCTTGTAGACATATGTATGACTTATTCCCTTATTTATTTCCAGTCTCTGCTTGAACGTCACCTATTCAGAGTTATTTCTCCACTGCTTAAAATAAAATAGCAGCTAATATGATGCTTCACTCCACATACTCTTTCCCTACTTAATTTGTCTTTTTCTCATGTACCATCAAATGACATATGATATATTTGTTTCATTATTTGTTATCTTTTCCCACTAGAATATAGGGAGAACAATCCTTAGGGCATGACAAAGATTCAATACACATTTGTTGATTTTAATGAATTAATCATCTATAACCCACAGGACTAGAGTAGAGTGATGAGAGGATATGTTTGTTCTTTAATACTGAAGAATAAAGTACTGTCCTTTGGGATACTTCTGTTCTGAATTAAATTCCTTCCTATTAACTTAAAATGAGGGCCACATCTGTGTACTTCGAAACTGTGCCAATATTTTGGCAATAGTCTTCAATTAAGGATCTAGGAAAGAATGAGTTATGAAATTCTACTTTAACTTTAGAAGTGTTTGGTAAATTTTAGATGACAGGTCACAGAGAAAATAGTTGTGTTGCTTTTCTAGAGCAAGAATAGTCATGCATCTCATTCTTCTTAAAAATTCTCCATTACTTCTCTAAAAAAGTAATGCATGTCTGATTTGTTCATCTCACATTTTTTTTTTGCCTCCAGTAAAACTAAGGTTTACATGAAAATAGATAGGAACAGTAAAATACATTTCTTCCAAGAATATTACATAGGTCTGTGAACATCTCTCATATCACAGTCTATCTTATCCACCCCCCAACCATTCTGAAACATATGCTGATGTGTCACATGAAGTGTTTAGCTATTCTTTGGTATATTAGAAAATCATTATAACTCATTATTTTCAATGTACTCATGATGCAAGTCATGAAAATAAATGGTGTTAAAAGGGAAGCAGCTACTCAAATCAGGCTGTTCTCTTGAGTTCTCAGAATTTCAATATACTGGCTGGATTTTAAACACATCTTTTTATAGGATCTTTAAATAAATAATTTCTAATATTGTGTCTCACCTCTTTCTGAGTTTAATGGTAACATATTATTTGATAACAAAGATCAATTTTTAGGAAGAATGTCATGTATGGTCATTAGACAAAGTTACTTGATCTTTTCTACCTTGGTTTGCTAATGAAAGTCTCTCCAATCACATTCTCAGGACCAGATCAAAGTTAGTATGTGTCCTGGGGTGGAAAGAGTCCTGGTCTAAGAATGAGAAAATTGTATGTTGCATTCAATTAGATTACTCACTCCCTGTGAGCCTTTTCAAATGACTGTGTGTTTCAGTTTTTTCAAGAGCACAAAAGGGGCCTGCATAAATGACACCGGGTGTCCATGTCTGACTCTAGCTTATCATGAGGCAGAATAAATTGCCCAAGAATCGACCTTCTGGTGAACTCATATTTTTGAAGAAATTCGAATTTACCATATGCTAATTTAACTTGAAGGAAGCCCAAGAAGAAATTGAATCTGTTTGGGATTACTGTCTTACCCTTAGTCCTATGGAGATAATTTGGTAATTTGACAAAATTAACATGACAGACATATTAGAAAAATCCGTCTGTTTTCACCATACATGAAATTGAAAGACCACCTAAAATCCTCTCCTTTATGAGCAACTTTTCCAGCATAAGGAAGAGGAAAGAAAGCTGGATAATTCCAAAGCTTCAACCAATTGGATCCAAGTTGTCAAAATACACTTGCCAAATCAAAAAAATAGATATATTCAAAGCACTATTTTTAAATTATAGTAGAACCTCCACAGTTTATCATCTGCCTTCATTGACCACTTCCTTCAGGTGACTTAATTTTCATAGACCACACATGCACCACTTGTATGTATCTCCCTACCACCATCTAGTAGGCTTGGTTCCTCTGTTGACCATCTCTGTATGTTGATCAGTTTGTTACAGTTGCTTGGGTGATTATTAGTCAGTACTTTGTCTTCTCTTTTTTCCCACTAAAATAGTAAATATATTAACAAAGAGACTTATTTTTTTTTCTGTCTCTCTCTCTTTTTTTTCTTTTAAATCTCATCAAGTGACAAGTTTTGTGGTGAAGGTCATAGTTTGGGTATGGAACATTTTTATCATTTTAAATGGAGAATTATGTGCCCTATGAAATTAGGTTTTTGCTATGCTTATTCTTATAACAGCAGATTCCTGCTGTTCCATGAATAAATATCAACTATATTTCTGGGAATATGATGATAAAATGAAAGAATAAAGATCATCGACTGATGAATTTATTGGAGGTGGTTTGTTCCACTTAGTTTTAGATTGTCAGCACTTACTTTGCTAAAAGCATTGGATTTCTATTTGTAATACATTCAATTTATCTTTAAAACAATGAACTATCAATGTCTTGGGTGAGCTCCTGCATATTAACCTTTATACCACATTTTGCCTACAGTTTATTTCTTCTCTGAAATGTTTAAACAACTTTATGAACTCCAGATTATTCAGATCACAACTTTCTTGAGCCATACACGTGTTAGCCCTAGCAGGCAATGTACCCCTGTAACCAAAGAGAGCCAGGAATGCTCTTCTATGTTTCATGTCTAATTCTAGGAAAGAGTCCTTTCATTTGCCCAGAATGTTACATGGTCCAAAAGAATTCAGTGAAGATTATTTTATGCTTTTACAATATATTGCTTCAGGATAATAGCAAATGATACATCTGTGTATGGAAGTTAATTTTTCAAAAACACAATTCTAATATCAAAATTAAAATGCCTTTTGAGGGCAGGACCTGTGGCTCAAAAGGGTAGGGCACTGGCCCCATATACCAGAGGTGGTGGGTTCAAACCAAGCCCCTGGCCAAAAACTAAAAAATAAATAAATAAATAAATAAATAATATAAAATGCCTTGTGAGAAGCTTCTTAAATCCAAAAACATAAGAAATTATAAATCCTTGTATACATAACATTTTATCCAGGTGCTCTGAAGAAAAGGTCATAGTCCTCTAGAAATGGTGTTTCAGAAGACAACTCTGCACGGCTAGGGAGATGATAAGTCATGAGAAGGCAGGTATGGGGAAGGAACCAGCTTGCTAAGGTATGAATAAATATGCATTTACCTCTTCAAATGGAAAGATTTTTTGAGAGGATGTATTGTCTAAGGAAAAGAGTTACACATCCTGGCAATTTAGGACTAGGAGATACATTAAGAGAGTGGAAAGACTAGGGCATTGGTAGAAATAAATGATTTCTCTGTTTCTACAAAGCCACCCATGGGTAGATTTATCATCTGGTGCTACTTAATCCAGCAGGTCACTGCTCATCAGCATCAAGGATGGAGGTGCTTTCATCCCATCCCATTCCCAGAAATGTATGTCTGTGAGTTCATGGTAGTTGTATATTTAGACAAAGTCAGTGACTGTTTAGTGATAATGGTATTGGTGAAGTAGGAATCAGGCCACTTTTTTGAAGGGTCTCAACTTTACAAGCAAAGAGAAGGTTTAATTTCATAAAAGATCTTTTGTTATTACATAAATGTGAAGAGTTAGACTTGGGATTCTTTTTTTTTTCCTTTTGAGCCAGAGTCTCACCCTTTTGCCCCCGCCAGTGGCATCAGCCTAGCTTACAACAACCTTAAACAACTGGGCTCAAGCTTTCCTCCTACATCAGCCTTTTGAACAGCTGGGACTACAGGCACACTACAATGTCTGGATAATTTTCTATTTTTGGTAGAGATGATCTCTCACTCTTGCTCAGGCTGAGTTCAAACTCCTAAGCTCAAGAGATCCTCCTGCTTCAGCTTCCCAGAGTACTTGGATTATAGGCATGAGCCACTGCACCTAGACTAGACTTGTAATTCTTCCATGGCAGGTGCTAGAAAGAATATCTTGCCATTCTAAAGCTAAAGAAAAAAGAGAGAAGTTTTGATGGATTGTGAGAAAAGGTAAATATCAATGATGAAAAAGGTTTCATCAATAAAGATGAGAACTGAAACTTGAACATCATGTTTCTGCAGGAGTGGTTAAAAATGCTAATTTATTGTGAACACTCAAAAGGAGAAAACCACCTTCCCTTGAGATTCAATTGCATATGCTGAACAAATAACTGTAGAATTCTTCACAATGCCTTCAATAGTTCACTCTCCCTGGGAAACTTCTTGGATGTTGTTTTTAGAATAGGTACTGCCTCTATTTAGTTTGTAGCATTCAAAAAAATTGTAATCACTGATCAGGTGCCAAGTTCTGGGAGAATTTAATTCCCATAGCCAATTAGAATTGCCTCATTTGCCAGACTCCCTAAGGACAAAGGACTCTGTGTCTCCCAATCTCATAATTTTCTTCATGCATACTCCCTATCCCTGTCCCTGGGAAGCTTAAATATTAGCCAGAGGAGGTTAGAATGGCTTCTTTGTTTTCCAGTTATAGCCATTCATTTGGTCTCATAAATTTTTCCTAATGCAAATAATTGTAAATAAAATGTTTCAAGTAATTTTTCTTTAATATCTGCCTTCTCTACTTATTTTTCTCACTTGCCTGTGGAAATCAATAAGTACATTTAAAGAATGTATAAAACCAGTGCCAATGAGAGTCTTCTTAATAGTGCATTTTTCATATGATAGATGTTCAATGATTATATCTTAAATGAAGGAATGAATGAAAAATCAGAATTTCTCTGGCTTCTGGTGTGAACACTGCATCATGGTTTTTCTGAGAGCCACATGCTACGTGGTTCCCACTCTTGAGGAATAGAAAATCTCACCAAAACACAAATGCAAGACAAATAAAATTAAGTTTTTGCATGTAAGGTGCTGAATGAGGTGATCATCAGAAATAAAGTGTACAATAAGAAAAGTGTCTTATTGCAGGTGGTAGAGGAACTGGGCTTGGAAGGACAGGATGTGTTAAAAGACAGAGTGGGATAATAGCAAAGACAGACAGGCCAGGCGACTTAGCAAGGTGACTGTTTTTTCTATTTCATAAAATTGAGCCTTCCCTTTATTTATAAAATTAAGACCCTTCAAAAAAGTAGCATGGGTTACGACGTCAGTAACATGGTCATTACTAAACAGTCACTCACTCTGACTAACTGCACAACTACCATGCATACATAAACATGTACATTTCTGGGAGTGGATGGGAAGAAATGCTCCTCCATCCTTGATGCTGATGGGCGTGACCTGCTGGATTAAGTAGCACCAGATGAATAAAATGTTTAAAAGTCTTTCAAAATTGAAGTCAGATGGCAAAGTTTTGCCAAATTATTATTTTTCTCACTTGCCTGTGGAAA
This sequence comes from Arctocebus calabarensis, assembly GCA_963573935.1. Taxonomy (NCBI): domain Eukaryota; kingdom Metazoa; phylum Chordata; class Mammalia; order Primates; family Lorisidae; genus Arctocebus; species Arctocebus calabarensis. Next base: position 24,008 of record CAUYON010132398.1, read on the forward strand.
TCAATAAATACATTTAAAGAATGTATAAAACCAATGTCATTTAGGACATGAAAAAGTTCCAGAGAAGTTTTTGCTAGGATTGCAAGAGGAATGAGGAAGAGCAGGTGAACCTGGTATGTCTGTCACAACACGAGAAGGATGGACTGTGTTCCGCAGGGTAAGGGCTGACTAGATCCATTTAATTCAGCATTATGCCTGCCGGTTTAGCAGAATGCTCTATACACAGAAGATACCTAATAAATATTTAATAGATAAATATATGTATAATGAATTTTCACCACCTAATGAACTTTAACTCTCTATCTATGTCATTAAACGTGTGTGGGCATTTGCTTCATTCAAGATACAAATAAGATTCAAGTGGAAAAAAATTAGGCTGGGATAAATATTGGCAATTTCAAGTAGCCTGGGACAAAGGACGTCATCCTAGATAATCAAATGAGAAGTGGCAAGTGATTCTGGGAAAGATCCAAGCATGAAAACGATATAATCTGGGTATAGAAGCTGACATTTTATCAGGATTCAGCCATAGAGTATCTCCACATTGATGAGAGCCTCCAATCTATTGTGTTTTGTTTTGTTTTCTCTGGGTGACTCCACATTTTCTTCCCCGTTCATGTAATCCTCTATAATTACACATAATCCTAATTCTTAATGGGGAAAAATAACTTTTGGACTTGAAGTTGGCTGAAACTAGATTGTTGCTTTGTCTCTTAAAGTGTCTGTAGAGGGTAAGATGATGATGATGAAAGAGCAGCTTGCTTAAGAGTCTTCCTTGTGAGGAGAGCAGAGCTTGCTTGATTTGTGAAGTTGGGGTTATATTAATGGGACTGCTGATCAGGTTCCCAAAAAGGAAAAGAAAAAAAAGGAAAATTAGGAGTGAGGACTTTTTTTTTTTAAGTTGAGTGGACTTTTAGAAATTGTGCATGACACTGTGATCTCTGATTAGAACCACAAGGCACTGCTTTCCAATAAATGTCCTCCTGCTTTCATTCTTGCTCCATCCCAATCTTTTTTTTTTTTTTATAATTTTATTGAATCATAATTCTGTACATTGGTGCAATCATAGGGTACGATTCATATACATTCAGAAATGTTTTGATCGTACTGTTACAGTTAGCCTTCATGGCATTTTCTTGATCACTATATAAAGACATTGATACTCTACATTTAATAAGTTTCC